>JASDQU010737649.1:70216-85970 GCA_032191745.1 Picea mariana
GCATGCATCTGCTGCCCATTCTGTTCTCTGCCTTTTGTGCTTTGTGTGCCATTCTCATTCAATTCACCTTTTGTTTCCTGTCCATTTCATCTACTGCACCACCCCTTTACTTCTTCACACATGCATTACTTCACCTCAGCAACAACAACCTCATCACTTCTCTGTGTCGTGTTCTTATAGCTTCTATGCACCTTGTGCATACCATGTGCATAATGCTTCTGCATCTCTTCACAATGAGTGCTCTATATGATCATCATTACAACTTCTCAGCTTCTCTGGTAGTTTTCCCATGCGTTCATCATCACTGGATGTCATGCTAAGATTCCTTAGCCTCTCTGGCAGTCGAGACTCTTCCTCTTCTCTGGCATAGTCGAGCTTACACTTTTTGCTTCAGTTACCAACTTCAACGCTCATCCACTTGTCATCCCTCTAAAAATCATCTTCATTCACTGGAAGAATCTTGGAGACTCTTCAGCTCCTTTGGTGATCACACAGAAGTCTCTTCGAATCTTCTGGCAGAAACCATCAATGGTTTCTAGTAGTTAAACTGTGAAGAGAAACATTATCCCTCCGATCATACTCAAATTCACCTACATCATTGGATTGGCTTCATGGGATCTTGCATTCATTTCAACATTTCAGCATTCAGCAATTCGACATTTGTGTGACCAAGTGTCTCGACACTCCTAGTCGTGATCCCCAAAACTCTGAAAAGGAGCTTGTCTGCACTAGCTCCTTCCCCCATCTTCCACTGATGTGACCAGAGGCTACATCCATTTCACCTTTTTGGTATTTTTCGTGAACTTATGACCTTCATCGACCATGATCGATGGTCCACGATCTCGATGAATTGACGGTCTAGATCTCATTGTGAATTCACATCTCATTGTTCCTTAGATGGAGGTTCTCATCACTCCAAGTCGCTATAGGCAAGACTCTGAGATGGAGCTTAGAACAACGGTCCAAAATCTTGGTGTATTGATGGTCTAGATCTCATCGTGAATTCACATCTCACAATTCCTTAGATGGAGGTTCTCGTCACTCCAAGTCGTGATAGGCGAGACTCTGAGATGGAGCTTAGATCAACAATCTAGAATCTTGGTGTATTGATGGTCAAGATCTTTTCATGATTTCACATATCACGATTTCGGCATTCCTATGGTATTGTTTCTTGACTTTCCAAGTTGTGATTTGCGAAACCCCAAAGTGATGTAAACCTGCTGACATCACACGTGGATTGACACATGTCGAATAACTACCACATGTCACTATGATTTGTGACTTACATGTGCCTGAAATGTCGAATCAACTTGACACTTTTCATTGCCTGGTTGTGCCACGTGTTCTTAGCTGACGTGTTTGTTTCGGGATTTAGCATTTTGTGATTTCGGGACTCATGTTGTAAATAACCTTGACATTTCCATCTCCTGATATCCAAAATCCCAATAGCCAAAACTTTAAAATGGAGTTGGACCACCGCTTCGATCTTTCACTTTAAAGAACGTGCAGGTTCTTCCTGATCCAATGATGGTCGAAACTTATGCTCAGATCTGACGCTTGAGATATGTACTCCTCTTCTATGCGTTCTTCTTGTTTACAATCTGATTTGACAGTCCTCCTTCTTTCAAGAATTTAGATGGGATCCAAAAATCACTGACGCTTCTCCTCCCGATCTTAGGCATTGCGTTCGATTCTGCGCTAATTCCTCCTGAGCTTACTTTATCCTTGTTTTTCCTTCACTGCATACTCTGATATTTCCATTAATGACAAGCACATACTGCATGTAAAGCATGCCAACCATCCTCTGCACTATCTCTTCTGATCTTATCGATCTTGCAGCGTCTTCCCAAAATAATTTTGGTGCCTGTCTGTTACATTATTCCTGTACTCAAGCCATCATTGTTGTTGTACTTTCCATCAGTGACAAGCATACACTGCCTGTAAAACATGCCAACACAGTGCCAACTAATGCTCCATGAAATTGGTCCGGGATCCTCTTCACCAAGCTCCAAGTGCATCTCCGTGTATCTTTCTCCTCTCATCCTTCTTCTTAGGAAATGAAATGGGTTCTGATGGAGGAAAAAGGGCAAATTGGGGAATTATGAGGCAATTCTCACAAAAGGGATGTAAATACTTGGGGCAAGGAGACTATTTGAAATGGGTAGAGTTTCATTGTTCTTATGTATAGATGTGGAATGAGACCCCAACACCTCATTTTATATGACAAAAGGATGGTTATTTAGTTGGGTGATGGGTTATAGGCGGTGGATTAGTTGGGAAACTACCCAATAGCCCACAATATCAACCAATTCCTTACAACTTTTGCAAGTATACGTGGGCTGTAGTGGTGCAACATGCGTACATACACATGTTTTAGTGGCGCAACAAGCGTATGTATGTGGGCAGTATTGGTGCAGGGTGCATACATCTTCAAAAAATGAGTTTTTAAGAAGAGTAACTCAGTGATGGCTTGGAAAAAAATGCAAGTAAGAGGGAAAAATTCTAGGTGTGCATGTGTAGAGAAATTTAGGGTTATAAAAATATGAATTCCTCAATATTGTCCGTAGCATGGAGATCCTCTACCTCTTATTAATCACTTTCTGAGCCTTCCCTCTCTTCTACTGCTCTCTTTTTCCTATTAATCATATATTAGTAGGGTATTTCGTTGCGTGTCATTCCCGCTTTGGACATTATTTCCTTGATATTTTCTTCATCCATATTAATGGGTCCATCACTTCCTTTGGATTTCCTCTATTCAAATCCCTCTCCATGTCTCATATCATCCTTAGTGCTTCCCCCAGTCTCCCCATGCATGCAGATTTGTTTAGCTGTCAGACTCCATTGTCATCACTCCTTTATCATACAACAAAATATTTATTGGCGTATATAGTGATCTAATATACCTTCCTCTTGTACCCTTGAAAAAATCATTCTCTACATCATTGTATGATTTTGCAGTATCAACTATAAACTCAGTAATGAATCCTGCAATAATGTTGTCTAGCCAAAAATCGACTATGCACGTGATTTTGTTATTGAATTTTTATAGTTGCACAATATTCTTAGTAGTCCATTGTACTAGTGTTATTTTCTTCATTGGGTGAGTGTCCTTCAATCTTTAGTATTCACTCTTGCAACAAATGTGGAAATTCACATAAAAAATCCTCATGAAGATCAGTGAATATGTACCTCTCCAAATATTGGCACGGTGTATACTTAGAATTTCTATTATCTTCCTTTGCCAACTCTAGATATTTTTTTGTCATCCATTGTTCAATACCCTGTTTAGTTGGGTTCCATGGTCTGAACATCAATTTCTAATACTTCATCCTCTTCATTTTTCTTCTCAACAAGTCCCTTCCAATTTGTTCTTCTGGTTTCCATATGGAAAGAAAACCATTTGTTGGATGTTTCTTGGGCTGACCTAGGTTCTACTTTAGGTTTCCAACAAAACCATGAAAACCATCGACCCTTCTGGAGACCATAAGGAAACATTACACATGGAGTGCATGATGCAGTATCACCTGATATGGATTATGGGCGACTGCAAGACCCAGATGTATGATATATTGGAAGGGATGCTTCTGAGGGGATGAGGGACATTATTTCTACCTCAAAACACATTAGATATATTATTATAACACATAATTATATCTGGATATACCATTCTGTAATCAGTTGCATTCATTTAATATTTATTCTGTAGTAAATATCTCTATTATTCTATTGCACTACATTTTACTACTAATAGATTAATCTATTCATAACCAAACAATAACAAGAAATACAATTAACATTCCACACAGAGACACAACCATGGTTCACCCTGCTGGGCTACGTCAACAAATACTTTCTTTTTTTCACTCTTTTATTATTATTCATCAATTTTATAGTGATGTGCACATTACATTTGAGGCTGACAAGATCACACCAAGATCCACAACTTGTGACCATACCCTCGATTACAATGCATATCTTTATCTGTCTACTCATAGATCTCTATATATATCTCAATATTGATACTAGATCATAATCTTCAATCCTCATAATATTCACTCCTCAAGAAACCATATTTTTTATAGGTTTAGCCAAGATCGTAATTAGTTTGGATGAGCCAGAGTGAACAATGTCACCAAATAAGGGAGGACACGTTCATATATTGGAACCTAAAGGAATTGAGCTACTTGCTAGCAAATTTGGGTCATTTTGTGACAGCTATTTCGACGCTCTTACGACGTTATATCATGGAATTTACAATGAATCTGGACTTCTGAAATGCCGTTTTGTGTCACATGGCAATTGTGATGAAATTGAATAAACGTCGCAAGAGAGACACCCCTAGGGAACTTATCACAATTAAGACAAAAAAGAAATATCGTCACCAATATGACAATTTAGGCAAAAATGTGAAACCAACATTTCATCTCAATTGTGACAACCCTTGTGATGACAACTTTCTTTGTTTACATAACAAAATTGTCGCAACTATTTAGGCTATCGTCGCAAGTGTGATGACAACTTTTCATTGTTTACATAGCAAAAATGTCGCAGCTATTTAAGTTGTAGTCGCAAGTGAGACGATAACTTTTCGTTGTTTACATAGAAAAACTGTCACAACTATTTAAGTTGTTGTCGCAAGTGCGACAACAACTTTTCATTGTTTACATAGAAAAACTGTCATAGCTATTTAAGTTGTCATTGCAAGTGCGATGGCAACTTCCGTTGTTTATATACCAAAACTGTCGCAACTATTTAAGTTGTTGTCGCACTTGTGACGACGACTTTTATTGTTTATATTGCAAAACTGTCGCAGCTATTTAAGTTGTCATCGCAAGTGCGACGAATAATATTTATTTAAAAAAAAATTAAAATTAAAATTAAAAATTTATTTGATTTAATATTACCATTTTAATATTAATATTAATACAGGATGCAAATTAAGATCTTAATGATATTATTAGAAGAGTTTATCAGATAATTAAGGTGCAACAGACCAAAGAACAAGTGAATGAGAGATTCCAAGAATATTAAAATAAGATGAAAATTATTTTTGATAGAAGAGTTAAAGAGAGATTTTATTGTTTTACTCCATGAGATTTGGTGCCACATCAATGTTACCAAGGAAGAAGATGATAAAGTCCACGATATTAATGGAATAGGGGATCAAGGAACAATTATGTGAAAATATATTATCAAATATTTAAGGAATCAAAGGAAAGGAAGCTATCAAAGAATGACACTGAAAAGAACTAAATATGGATGGATGAATAATCATATTGTATGAGAGCATAAATATAAGTAACTCGATTACTTGGTTTCATCACATGCAAAGTATTTAGGCACAAATATTTTAGGATAGTTTTTAGAATGGGGGTACTTATGTTATGACCCAATGGGGGGTATATATGGGGTTGAATGTATATGTAATTGGATTGAATGCATATGTAATGGTGTTAAATGTATATTAAATAGGGGGCAATCTAATAAAGGGGCCACATGTGCAATGAGTGACAATATGTACATATAGAGATCAATATAGTTATTATCAGGAAACATTTGAACATATGATTTGTATATATGGATGTACTTGGGTTATTTGGAGGAATTTGTTCCTAACTATAAGAAAGTTGTTCTCCACGCTCACATTTGGCGTATAATGTGTATATTGATTGAGTGTGTTACTTTGAGTATTTGGAAAATAACTCTTACTTACCCCATGGATTTGCCTTCTAGATATATACTAAGGGAAATTGGTTTAGATGGTGTAGTCAACAAAAACTGAAATAAATTCTATAATTGTCAAGTTTCTTGTTAGTTCAAACTATGTTTTTCTTGACAAGCATTATCTTGTTAAAGTGTTGCCATCCTCTTTATTTGGTCATCTTGAAGTCATTGTGCATTTTTCTCTAAAAGAAGGTTTCATTTTTAATAAATCTTATTCTGATTATAATATGAATGATCTTTGCCTAATAGCCAAGCTTGTATGGAGATGATTTCATTCATTTTGGAGAGTGGTAGTTTATGTTCCTAATATTTCTTTATCTCTAAGACCAATATATGGCATGACCATTATATTGTTTCCATGCTTAGACTACAATGCACACCAACCACCCAACTTAAACTCACATCACACCAAGGTTGTGAGACTTGGGATTGACGAAAATTCACGGAGTTTGGGATATGGCAAAACTTGGAAACTAAAAAAAAATCAGTTCAAATCTCTTCAAATAGAAACAATGCTCAGAATATAGAAAATTTTGTGCAAAAAAACTATTAATGACATTTCCATCCTTAAAATCTATAAAATGATAGGTTTTCCATCAATTCATCTCATCAAATATGATAACAAAAAATCTGGCACTTAAAATTATCCTCAAAAACTTAAACATAAATCAAATAGCTTGCATGGGACTATGACATCTTTGCAACAAATTCATTCTAGGTGGTGTTTTAGGTTGTTTGTGCCCCCCCTTTCATACTGTGGTTATAGTGTTTGCACTTGAGCTTCTTGTCATCATTCGATTCAAGTTTCAAGGCACGTTCTCATGCTTGATCAAGCCACCTTTTGGACTTAGGAGCCATGGTTAGTCAAGATTCAATACAAAGAAGAGAAGAGTATATCACTGTAGGCTGGTCCCTAAATTAAAAATGAAGATGAAATTTCCAAAATCAATTTTGCTGAAAATCAGAATACTTTCTTCAAAATCAGAATGCAATTGAAACTAAAGATCTAACATGTAGATATCTTGTCTCTCCACCTCCTATTTGGTCTCCATCCCACAAATACAAGTGTTCTCAAGACTCCAATTGAACCCCAAACAAGAATAACACAACCTGTTGAAAAAAGTTCCAGTGTTCACAGTCCAACTGAAAACTCAAATCAATGAAGATAAAATGACCAAATGAGTGAAATGCATCTTGTTTTTATCTTATATGCGTTTAGGGTTTCCTTTGATGTGTTCCTGCTCATATTTCTCCCTCCAAAAAACACATTTTGGCCTTTTCTCCAAGTCAATTCCATGTGGGATCCACCTTTGCTTAATGGGCGAGTTTTGTCAGGTTTCAACAGGTCTAACAAGTTTGAGTCAGGATCAACAGGTTTTGGCAAGTTTCATTTATAGGAAAGTTTCACAACAAGTTTTCACTAGTTATTCATTTCAGCATTGACCCAACAAACTCACAGACCTTCAGCATGTCTCACAACATTTCTTCAAACCAAGGTTGTGAGACTCAGACTCAACAAAAACTCGGCCAACTTGGGGCTGGGAAAAACTTGATGGCTCAACAAGACTCGACAAAACCTTAAATTGAAAATTAAAATCAAATTTAATTAAAAAAAACTCTCAAAATACAAGAAATTTTATGCAAAAAAAATAATATGACATTTTTGTCCATAAATCTATAAAACAATAGTTTATCCATCAATTTATCTCATCAAATATGATAATATAAAATTTGGCACTTGAAATGTGTTCAAAAAATGAACCATAAATCAAAATTTCAAATAGCTTGGAATCCATCAAATAATAACAAGTTCAACAATTCAACTATTGTGCTACATAAATCATGACATAATCATAAACTCAAAATAGACAATGTCTTCAATCTCGAGTATTATTTATTTTGTTTCCTTCATTTGATATTGAAGCATGAGAGTGTGAATGTATTTTAAGAGATATCAAAGCATGAGATTGAAGGTATTATAGAAAACCCCACTAAAACAAGTTTTCTTGTTAAGAGTCACACTATAGATTGAAACACAATCACTCAAGAATAAATGAGAAAATGAGTTATATGCCTTTAGGGTTTCATTAGAGGAGTTCAAGGCCTTTTTTCCCCTCCAAAACCCTGTATAATCCCTTTCTCCAAGTGCTTTGCATGTGGGGTCTGTGTTTACCTATTAGGGGTCAAAATCACGAGCTCTATGCAAGTTCTAACAAGTTTCTATGGGTTCCAACAAGTTTCATGAGATTTTATAGTCTCTACACATTTTTTACACTAACCTACAGTGAGTAGCTTCAAATCCAAGGGACGAGAAAGAATATAGATTACCTTGCTCTTAAACACATCCTCACATTGGCCATACAATAGTGGCATGCAAAGAATAGCACACCAACCTCGTTTAATTTTGTGAACTTTCAAAAGATCCTGACAATGTTTCTTAAATTTACTAGAACAACTTCAATAATTAGGATTCTTTATCAAGATTACGATACTATATGGCATAGTTATCATACCTAAATATGGTTCTCACATGATATCCATGACTTTGTTTTGCAGAGGTTTTTATGGAGACATGATATCTACCCTATTGCTCATAGATGATGACATCCTCCTAGTCTCCTTACAAGAACAGTGAAATATGATTGTTATTACATTTTTGGGCAAGGCTAGGCAATTTGAGTTCAACCTTGGTAAGACTATGTCATGATTTTCAACACGGCCAATGAAGCACTATTGAAATAACATTTCACTTTTGCCTTGAAAACATTTCAAGGCTAAGACTAAGTTTATGCCCAATAAATAAAGATTAGTCTTCTTAAAGGTTGTGCAATGTTTATGCATATAGGTAAGTATATATGTACACACAGGTATGAGAACATAAACAAAAAAGTTCCATGAAACAACCCTCCACTTATTCACTTCTATTATATAGTCACTTGACAACAATTTAGGTAATAAAACATAGAATGCTTCGTTATATTCACTTTATGTTAGAATTTGGTATCTCTGAGGTACTTCTGCATAGGCGATGCCCAACATATGGAAGTGACCAAGCACATTTTTCCCTAGTGACTTTATAAAGACATTTTATAAAGTTAAGTTTAGCTTTTATTTTTTAATGTGTAAAAGTGACTTTATGAGGTTGTCGATCACTTTAGTGACTTAAGTGACCTCAACGAATGATTAAGTCATGACCGTTGATCTCATGAGGGAAATATTAGATCTTGACCATCAATCTCATTGGGAGACCACGTGTTAAAGGAGTTACACATTGGAAATTTCATAAAGGCATCACTTGAGGGAGAGAGGGCACACACTTTGAGGAGAGCTTGAGAAGGAAGGTGAGTCACTTTTCTCAAGAAAGATATTGAGCTCATGGAGAAGTGAGAGTAACAACAAGAGGAGGACACATTCTCCAAGGGAAAGCTGGAGGTTCATACAGCTAGAGGAGGGGCACAATTTCCAAGGAAGGAGAGGGTTCGTACAATTGAAGGAGGGCATGATTTTCAAGAGGAGAAGAGGGCACATTTTCCCGGAAATTACAACATTAAATGCTGAGTTGGAAGCAGTGAGAAGGGAGGTCATACATCATTGTTTAGAGGTCGTATAAAAACATAGAGGCACAAAAATAGAGGCAAGAGGAGGGAACAATTTTCTAAGTGTTTGGATATATGAAATTAGTGCAGAACAATATTGCTAATGTGCACATACATCAAGATTTTATTTGTTGTTAAAAGGACTATACATTGCAGAAAATGGGGATTGTTTTGTGTGGTTTTTAGCACACAAATCAAGGAGGTTTGTTGGCACATTTTTAAAGAATTTATGTTGTTGATTACTTCTTGTTGTAAACTCTAATATGAAATTTCTCTGAGCTCAATAAGAAACTCTCCTTGAATAGGTTTTCCCAAGTTGGGTTTTTTCCAGGGGCATTGCCTAGAAATTACTAGTGTTATATGGAGTGATTTCATTGCTGTTCATTATTATTTTCACTGTTATTTTAGTTTCATATCTCTATCATATAGTATTTTTGATTTATTGTTTAAGATTTATAGGAGGTTGAAATATGTTTATGACTTAGTATATATCTGAGCTAAAATTTCTATATGGTATCAGAATTAGTGCTCTGAGGTTCAACAGACAAGAGAGTTGGCACTTGATTTGCAGTGCGTTGCAAAGGGTTTTTTCTTGGAAGAAGGGAAGGGAAGAAGGTAAATGAATATATGCAACATAATCCAAAGAATACTATGAATCATAAAGATATGCAACATAACATGTTGTCTATACGGAATCATGAACCTTTGAGTGAGATATGGGTATTGTTATTTTGTGTATCAAATATGGCTATGAAGGATTTAACCATGGTTGGGGGATGAATCCAAGGAATTAGGCCTTGAACAAATATTATTGGGTTAATAGTCCATGATTAATGCCATGAACTACAACATGAGACATTTAAAGGGGATCTTTTGCATACGGGTTGGATGAAGTTTCCATTAGGATTTTTTGTTTAGTAGGGATTTATGTTGGGGCCTTGACCATGATTAGGTGATGAAAATAGGGTCCTTAATCCATAAAGTATGATCAAGGCCTTTAACTACAACATCATCCCTTTAAAGGGAATATTTTTCATATGAATGAGAAAGGTTTTCCATTAGGTTTTTTTGTGTAGCCGGGATGGGTCTTCGGGCCTTGACCATGACTAGGGGATGAAAATAAGGTCCTTAATCCGTAAATGAGTGTAACTAGTCTTATGGGACATGGAATATTCTTCAAACAACTAAAAAATTTTTTTTAGAAATTAACATTGTCGTGGAGGTGACCACCCTTCAAATGTGCATTTTTCAAAGATATTAAAAGGTTAAATGACTGAATAATAGCTAAACATCTATGACCACCCATATTTCTCGATTATGTAATCACTCTATGATTTCAATGTTCAACTTGTTACATCCGCATTCTCAATCAAGGTATTTAGCATGTTTATGCATGGAAACAATTCTTCTTTGTATCCCACCTTGTGGAGTCACAAGACCTTAACATTGAAATCCTTGGGTTCATGTCCTTGGCTTATTTTTTTTCTCGCAATGATTTGTGGAAGGTTCAACATCATTGTACATATCATAGAGGAATGAATAAGTAGGCTTTGAGGCAATGTTGAGTAGCAACACCATGTTCATGACACAATGAAAAGAATTGTAATGCTCTTTGTCATTAAGTGTATAACAAAATTACATTCATAGATATATACAAGCCATAGAAATAGCCTTGTGTATATTATCAACTATATAATGTACATCTAACTGTCTTATAAAATTATTGCATGAAATCATGAATTTATTTTAGTCTTCTTTTTTTCTTTTCAGTTCTTAAGAAAAGCATCCACGTCCATGTCTTCATTTACTGGGTGCTCGATAGTAGATGATGTTGTTTCAGTCCTTTCACGCCAAGTACATCTAGTCTCGTACCCATGATGTGGATGCTTCTGTGAGGGGCCATCACCTAAAAAACTAAAAAATATTAAATTTATATGGCCAATTTTTAAATATCATTGAAGTAGTTCATTAATATTAAAAAAAAACTCTGCAATGTAATTATTTACCAGGTCCTCTAGTCAGCACCATTGGAATGGCTTCCAGCTTGTTCACTTGATCTTCAGGTTGAGAATGATCATATATGACATTCTCTGACATTGAAAGTCAAAATTTATAAATACAAAATTTATAAATACAAAATTTATAAGTACAAAATTATTAAGTATATGATTAATATATAGACATTTTACCATCGTGGGCCCCAGTCACAGGAATATCTTGGGGATTCACCTCACTGGGATGGGGCTGCTGGGGAGAACCATGATCTTCTGGTGGCGTTTCACTATCAACACTATGTTGTTTAGTACTAATGGTTTCGTTGATAGTGCTACTCCCCTGATTAAAACAAAGCAAGACATTAAATTATGGATGATATCAAACATTTACGTATTTTATAAGTAACGAAAGGTTAATGTGGACTGCTTTTTATTTACCTTATCCCACAAATTGGATCTCGAGGTCTACCTCATGCTTTTCCTATGATCAACCATGACTTTATAACCGTACTTGTAACCAAGTTGGAGGTCTTCCTCCATGGTTTCTGTTCTGAATTCGTTACCCTGCATTGCATAAGGGTATGGTTTTTTAATGTTTTTCATTGCAATTACCTTAAAGTTGTAAGGTGATACAAATAATATTCTTAAGATGTTTGAGTACTTAGGATTTGTGATTGTAACCTCGAGTAGCTGCCCTGGCCTAGCTTGTGTTGGCCATGTTTGGAAATCCTTGCTTTGGTTTCCTTCGAAGTGTCAGGAAACCTATCATCAAAATATTCAAGTATGTTATATATAACCACACTTTTATTTAGATCTAAAGAAAAATAAATCTAGTATTGAATTCAAAAATTTCTAATTTACCTTGCTGTACCAGTTATTTGTTCTCCTGATTTTTTCAAAATATTTTCTTTTGCATCATCAGTGATCGCCTTCCACTCCCTCTCTGGAATTGAGGGAGGATGCTCATACCTAGGATTTATTGCCAAGCTTCGTCTATAAACATCCCGGGTATATTTTAAATATTCACCCGCTGCATATGTGACCGCTTTTGTATTGAACGTGTCTACACCAAAGAGGCCTTCAAGATAATCCATAAGTTCCTTTTTGAGGTTGGAATTCTGGCAATTCCACGTCATGCATAAGGTTGCCCCAAAAATAGACAAGGCCTTGCTCTTTACGTGCCTATAAAAAAGTTTGTTTCCTACACACAAAAAGATATGATCATTAATTTAAAATTAATAATGTAAATGATTTCTGTATGAGGACAACATTAAATGATTAAAATATGAATTAAAACTACCTAGGAGTCTTGATTGTTTTAATGGAATTCCATTATCGTCGACCAAAAATGTGCACGGAAGGGTCCCTGTGCTTGTCACACGTCTAGCTCTAGGAAATGCAACCATCTCAACCACATCACTATGATCCTCATCTTTGCCACAATCTCTAGACTCTGATCGAGGTGTGGATGTCTGTCGGTGTGTGTTATGGCTCCTATCTAAATGAGGTGTGGAAGATGGAGAAGTAAATAGTGCTCTATCAGTTGTATGACCGCTCGCATCAGGACTCTGTAGCATCTCTGTAGCGCCACTACTACCAACCCCAGGCTGAACAGGCTCCAAATATTCCTTTATAAAAAAGAAAATGTTTTTTCATGAGATAATGTAAAAGTTAAAGAACAAAGTATCATAATTGAACATATGATTTCATTAAAAAAAATAAAATTAAATTGTGGTTATTACCTTATATGTGTTAAGTTGTGACATAAGGATCTTGATCCTTTCTTTGATGTCTAGGGTTTGTTCTGGATGATCTAACAAGCTAACAAGTTCCTTGTTAGCTTTAATGATCTTTTTTTTTAATAAGAGCATCAAATCARCAMAAGAATAAAACCCCTCCTCATCGACAGAATCATTATCCACATGGCCTGCTRACTACATATAATTTCAACAAAAACAATGTTATTTCAATAAAATTATATAAGMAAATAATAAAAACAATGTAAAATGAAAGTGGAAATTGATAATCATTTACATGTTCTGCGGCTGGCCCTTGTACATGATCATCCTGCCACATTAAAATATGATTAGAACCCCCAAATATTTAAAAAATTGTTAATGATAAAAAAAAAACAATGTTAAAGATAATATTTACAACAATGTTAAAGATAATAAAAACATATAATGCAATAAGTAGAAGTTTCTTAAAGAGGTGTTGCATAAGAACCTGCACACTATTAGTCAATGTTTCTATTCGATTCAAATGGTAATCCACTAATAACTCTTCCCAAGGAGCTATCTTTTTTATTGTGCACAGGACTACCCGATTCTCTTCATGTCCCTCAAATATGCAATTCAGTTGTTTGTTTGTTGTCCCCGGTCGTGTGTTGTTTATAAACCCTTCGATATTGCTGGAAGATTTCGGCCTTCCATCAATATATATAGTCTCTCCTTTATTTTTATCCTTGTTTATTAGTTGTATATAATTTGTGGTGAGTGCATATCTCCACATACTTCGTATGTACCAGACCAGTCACATCCAATCATTATAATTGTAATACGGTATGACATAGTCCATCAATTCAGCTACTGTATTGTATTTTACAATTATTCAATCCATGGAAAATAGCCCCAAGCCATGCAGGGAGGATGGTGCAATGCAATATGTCCTATTGTTGACAACGAAGTCAAAATCTATAGGAGGTAGTTCCTTAGGTACCCATTGCTTCACCAGATGTTTATACATGAGTGGGACATCTATGTCTCCTATGCTCTCATCATCATAAGAGAATGATCCTCCTTCGGCAAGAAAAAATTTCATGCATCTACAAAATTTTATTCAATTTTTTTCACCTCTGGTCCTTATTTTCTTATCATATCTACTAGATGCAGTCGCATTTCTGGCCTCTATTTTTYCTAAGCTTTCCTCACTCGACGAATAAATATATGACAGGTACTAGTTTGGTTGTACCTTCAGTTGCATGTGCACGTGTTGTTAGTTAGTATTCTATCWTCATATTCATAGTTCTCAATAAAAATTTTATATCTTTAGCTTTGGATGCACAATTAGACTAGGGTGAAATTACCAATATTAGTGGTCAACCACCTAATTTAATGTGATATCCCTCTTGATTTTGGACATATTAAGGACATATTAAAAATGTGAAAACACTAAGGAAATGATAAATTTATCATATGGATCTAAGAAAAAAATAGTATTAAGGTTGTTGTTTGTTGGATTTGTGCAAAATGAAACTAAACAAAAACTTCTCACTTGAACTTGAGAAATGCCATAACTTTTAGAAATGGTATAGAAAAATATAAATACTAGAGTAGGATAACCCAACTAGGCATCCTCTACTCAAGGAAGAGGAACCACATGACAAAAAATGCCTCTAATTTTTTCAAACCCCCATGTGTTGCATTGTCAACTCCTACAAGGCCATCCTAAACCCCAATACTATAGGGAAACAATAATAGTTTTGTAGGAATCAAAAAAACCTAGGGTTGAACATGGGACATAACAACATGAAACTCATATCACATACTAGAAGAAAACACACAAGGATATAGCCAAACCAAAAAACATGTTAACAAGGAAAACACATACTTTTATATGTGCTAAAGACCAACTCAAAAATAAAACACATATGGACAAATCCAATTTGAAGAACACTGTCACAAGGAAAGCACATCCCTTTCTATGTGCCAAATACCAACAATTCCAACCAATCTACCAGTGTATGCAAGAGGTAGCAATGAGACTACCCACTTTCCTATGGAAAAGCAACCCTCCTCCATGAAATGTTTTACCACACATCAACAACCACTACAAAACACCATAATCAAGACCAAACCCAAGAGAGGAATGAAAAACATGGAACAACAACCAAATTCCTGAGTGCACCATGATCACCAAGACAACCACAACAAAAAAACATAATTGAGACCATAACCATGAAACCCATGGGAAACATAGAGCACCCACAAAATTTTAGGCTATGCCACAATGAGCACAATTCGTGGCTCACTAAATTCTACAGTACACCATGATCTCTAAGAAAACCACGACCAATCACCATATTAGAGACTAGATATAGGAATCTCCATAATGCACCACAACAACCAAGATAACCACAACCATATATCATAGTTGATAATACATCTAAAAAATCCATGACAAGAACACACCACCCACCAAATTATAGGCTACACCATGACAAGCATGGACCACCAAATCCCGACAACAACAAAAACACATGCTAAACCATATTGAGGAAGGAAAATGAACATAAATTGCCTCATATTCATCTCATTTCCACCTCATGCATACCTTTGTACATGAATTGGTAACCTACAAGTTTTTTGAAAAATGGAAAATAAACATATATTCCCTCATATTCATCTAATTTTCACCTCCTTCCACCTTCATAAATGAATA
>JASDQU010737649.1:115183-162503 GCA_032191745.1 Picea mariana
ACCTCAACATCTGTGTAATCATCATTATTCTCTATCTTGATCTTCTTCATCGAACTCGACATTTGTATCATCATCTGGTTCTGAAATGATGTTGAAATGATTGATGATATCATCATCATCATCAATGTCATTTTCAAGCATATTTTCATTGACATCATCATCAGGAATTGCAATAGTGTCTCCTACGCCTAGGTCATGATCTTCTTCATCTTCTTCATCAGTCGACCCTCCATGCTCTCCTGGCTCTGTCTGATATTTTGTCGAATCATCTTCTTCATCTTCAATATCATCTTCTTCTTGTAAATGAGTATACTTAATTGGCCTTCCTCTTGGATCATATCTAACAACAAATGACCAATCCCTTTCACCTGGAACAATTGAGTAAAATACCTATTCGCATTGGTTTGGAAAAATAAAGTGATCATGTCCTCTTTCAAACATCGTTGTTTTAATCATTGGAAATACGTTGGCATGTTGAATAACAGTTCTTTCCTCATCACGTTCATGCATTCGTAACCTATACCATTTGACATCGAACAATACTAATTTGAAGGAATTAAAGTCACACTCAAGTATATCGTTTAAGTACCAATAGTATCTATTTTCAGATTCTCATGGATGTCTGTCACTTCTAGAGGAAACATTAGTAACCTGGAATACTACAATTATCCCACTATCAAAAAATTTCTTTGTTTCATCCAATTGTTTGATGCGTAATTTATGACCATTGCACCACATAGCCTTGTGGTGTTTCAACTACAATATGTCAGATATGTAAAAGATGCATTGTAAATAATAAATTAACATATATTTATATAACTTCGAAAGTATCTAAAAAATACAGTACACATGTAGTCACATTAGTATAATATAAAATAACTGAATAAAATAGGTGAAATTGCTTACCTGTCCATCTTTCAAACCATATGCTAGATCAATTTCCCTCTGCATAACATTGACATCTTCGTTACGACGAGCTTCTCTAACCAATTTAGACAGTCGTTTCCATGATAACCTACCTCCATTATGTTTTTTACATCTTTCAATCCATACATTCATCGAGTCAAGATTGTTTGCAATGTATAAATGCAGTGCATCCCACTCTAGAGAAACTGAATCCAAAAAAACATAATTCACCAATATTAAATATTAGTTATAACATACAATATGAAGGTAAATATAAATATTTATAATTTATGAAATAAATTATATTAATATATTAATGAGTATGATCATATATACACAAAAATGAAACTTTATATGTATTAATAATATAAATTTTCACAATTATTAATATATTACCTCTTATTTTTTTCATTCTACCTTTCGCCAATAGATGCTCCTGATCTTCAAATTTTTTGATGGAGTTCACATCCCAAATGCGATCCATTGCATGCATAGTTGGCACTGCTAATTTAGAAAGATACTAACTAATATAGACCATGGATTGATATACCATATATCCCTCCACCATAGAAACCTCAGGACGTGCTCTTGGTCTAACCAATGCCTTCAATGATTTCAAGTGCCTCTCCACCATCCACATTGACCTTGTGTGAATAGGTCCACAAATTTCAATCTCCTGAACTTGGTGTATGAGGTAGTGTTCTTGTGCATTGAAAAATGTAGGAGGTATATACATTTGCATTTCACACATTAGACGAGGAATTTCTCTCTTCCAATACTTTATATTATCTTCATGGACTTCTTTCAATGACAACCATCTACATGAGATTGCGACACAAGAAAATAACATGTTTCAACATAAGTACATAATATAATATATTACATTACATTACAAGTAAATCACGTGTTATTAAGTACAACAATAATTTGAAAGAACATTTTTCATATAAATCACAACTATGTCTTACCTCATGTATTTTCCAATATCATATATAACTTGTTTGATGTTGTTGTCAAAGTCGTTTGGGAGAGATAGAGGTAGAACATACTGTAACAACAAAATGAATCGTTATTTGTTTCGGCCAAAGTAGACAAAATAAAATAAAATATATCTATAAGGCCAATATATATAAATATGTATACCAAAATTATTACCTTAATGAAGGTATTCCAATCATGTGTTTTTACCCCACCAAATTCACCTTTCTTCGTTAAGATATTTTTTATGTTTGAAGCAAAACCTGTGGGAAATTTAATTCTTTGAATGACCTCTTTTACATCTTTGCTTTGTTTCTCTGTTAATAACCATGGAAGGTTATTTCGGTCTAGTACTCCATTTTATCTATTTGAATATCGGATCACACTTCACATTGCGTGATTGGCTTCTTGAATGTCAATACAAATTTTGAAATTTTTTTCTTTGTCCCTCCTACCATCTATGATTCTCCATAATGTTTTAGTCACATTCTTCCTGATATGCATTGTATCAAACAAATGAGCTATTTTTAGCTCCTCATAGTAGGGCAACCTCATGAATTAAGCAGGATAAGATTTCATTCCTCGTGGAAGCCCATTATTAATACCTTCATGATGATTGCGGCCTTCATGAAGCATAAAAGAAATCACAAAAATAATTATCAAATACGGTAAAATAAATTCAATGATTAAAATAAACATTCAAAATATTACATGATCTACGATACATTAAATGAAATTGAGTACCTTGACAATTTTTATTATATTCCAACCTCCATAGGTGAGGTGTCATTCTTCGTGGTTTTAAACCAGTCTCTTCTTTCCCATTGAAAAGATGTTTTTTCAGTAGTATGATACCTATGGTTCTTAGGAAGAAGGTGCCCATACTCATCAAACACCATATTTCCTAAACTTTTTGAATGATGATACTTCATCTTAGGGCCACAAATTGGACATACAAATTTACCCTTTGTTTGAAGACCTGCACTAAATGGATTAATGTCAATTATACGATGAGATTTTTTAAAAATTAAACATGCACCATGATAACATTAAAATATTATATAGTATTAAAGGGTAATATTATAATGCTTATACATACCACAAAAATTTGTTAGTCTAGGGGCATCATGAATTGTCCATAAAAGTATTCCACAGAATTTAAATTTCTTCTCTCCGATTGGTTTACATATGTCATACATTGTGATGCTAGCCCATAACTTTAGTAGCTCGTTGATAAGAGGCTCGATATATAAATTCATATCTTTAACCTTGTACTTACCTAATATTTGTTTAAAATTACACATAATTACTAAAGGAATGATATCATGTAATATATATAATTAAATAAATAAACAAAAGATATTATGCAAAAATTGAAGCAAATGAAGGTGTTAAATTCAAAAAATTAATGTAAACAAATACCTGGAACAATCATTGTCAACATTATGTGCTCCCTCTTTATTGACATCCAAGGGGGAATGTTATTGTTAATAACAAAAATAGGCCACACTGAGTAAATAGACCTAAGTTCTCTGAATGGATTAACATCGTCAGCTGCCAATGAAAGCCTAACATTACGAGGTTCATCTTTGAAATATGCCCATTTTTCCTCAATTTCCCTAAATGAAGAACCATCGACAGGCATTCGAAGAACACCATCTCCACTTCTGTTATGTGCATGGTAATCCATAAATTGTTCTATGCTTTCACACATGAATAATCACTCCAAACGTGGAATTATGGGAATATGACTAAGAACCTTTCGAGGCACCCTTTTTGTTACTTGATCGGTTCGATATCTACTGATAAGACATTGTGGACATTTGGTTTTCGAAGCATGTTGTCCATAATATATAATATGGTCATTAGGACATGCATCTATAGTTTGATAATCCATTCCATTGTCTTTCATAATGGCATGCAAACCTCGATATGTGCGAGGAAAAATATTTGACGATGGTAACAAAAATTAACCTAACAATCTACAACATAACAAACAACTAGTTAATGTAAGAATATTAATTGTAAAAGTTGCATTCTTATTTTACACATTAATTAACACTAATTTTTTTTTTTTTAAAATCAACATTTATGTATAGTATGAGATGAAACATATTACATACCTTAGTATCTGTGTCATACAAGTGTTCGACAAATTATTCATAACCTTTAAGTTCACTAGCAACAATGTAGCAGAGAGAATATTTGCTCTTGATCCTTCATAAAGTCGTGTATTTGCCTTTTCTAATAGAGGTTCATCATAGATACCAGCATTTTCCCCATCCTCATGTGGATGCGAAAAGAAATCTTGGATCATTTGATTTGTCCCATCATATTCTTCCATGAGATCCTCATTTGCTTGGTCATGATGATGTTCCTCATCTTGTACAACATCATTTCTACTAATACTTGGTGCAATATTCTATGGAAAGTTAGAGGGAAACTCTAGCTTTATAATTACAAACAATCATGCAAAATTAGTGTATACTGTAACAAACATTCAAACAATATATATACATATATAAAATTGACAAAATAAAAAATATAATGAATATATAGCTAATTACCACGGGACAATATTCATTCGATCTGCCATCAATGTGACCATATTTCCTATAATGTTTTGTAGCTGTTGCTATTAAAATTCTTATGGGATGTCTGAGGCAACATTTTTTACAAGGGAAATAACATCTACCATCACCCTTTTCACCCACTTTACTTTTTTCCCCACCTCTAATAACATTCTGCGACATTTTTCCACACAAAAATACCCTTTTGGAACTGTCGTTGTTATAGAAAGATTGTCGCAACTTCTTTAAATCATCAAATATTTATAGTGCAATTTTAGGTCACTATCGTTGCAATTGTGACGACAGTGACCTAAAAATATTTATTTTTTTACCTGTTTATTTTAGGTCATTTTTAACGGTCAATTTTAAGGTTTAGTAATACATCGCTCTTGCAACAGACAAAGTATAGTCGTCTCTCTTGCAACGAACATTGACCATAATAATTTGGTCAAACTACCTGCATCGAGATTGCAACGACTACGGGGTGTATTTAAAAAAACTTGAACTTTTTCTCTTGCATGTTGAGAGGAAAGAGTACTTTCGTCGCAAGTGGTCATCACAAAATTTTCAATATGTAGTAGTGACTCCAAGCCGACCCATAAATTATGGAGAAGTTCATACAAGGGGAATGGTTTCAATTTTCCTGCAAATTCCGGAGGCACCATGAAGGAATTTCAAATATTTTTGCCCATAATTTTGATCGCTTTCAAACTCAAGTGAGAGATGTGTTGATCCATGTGACAGAGCATTCAGATGAAACAACTTGTCATTTTTTTGTTATAGGAGAAAGACGGTGGAAGAAGAATAAACTTCCTATAATTCTGTGTAACTAGTTCCTAGTGGAAGAGAGTCACAACACAGATTGGATTGAAGGCATTTCAATTAAATGAAAAAGAAGGAATCGAGGAAAAAGAAGAGGCTTTTCCTGTAGCAAGGAAAATTATATCAAGAAAGAGAAAACTTGTGTTACAGAAAGGACCAAGCAAAGAGGCAGGAAACAAATCAGATCAACAACATCCCATAAAAGTTGGTGTCCCAAAGGTAAAAGAAACAGAAAAACAACTGAATTCATTCAGTTTAGAGCATGAGATAAATAAGATAAAAATCCATATATCTTTTCTTAGAACGAATGAAGACTGAATCTTTTAGAAAATCAATTCCGAAGGTTTTGCAGCCTTCATCTCATGTTACTCTTTCTAATACAATAAATCTGGAATATGAAAATCCTGCTATCACTGTTGGTACCCATATGAAAGATTTGAAGTAACAAATTTATGAGCTTGAAATGCATAATTCAAGGCTACAAAAGAAGGTTAAAAAAACTACAGGAAAAGTACAAAAAAGGACTCAGGAAGAAGAATATCAAACTATATTAGAGAAATGGTGTTCTTAAAACCAAACTAAAATAGGGGAGACTTCTAAAAAACAAAGTTTTAGATGCACAAGAAGTGTTTTCACTAAGGTTTCAATAGTTCAATCAAGTGGGGGGAAATAAACATGAGTTACACTTGGCATTCACATCTCAATAATATGCCCAGGTTTCAAGAATGCATAATGTAATGATGGACAAACCTGCTCAAAACTAATTGCAGTAGAAGTTGAAAAAGAAGCAGAATTTTCCTATAGGTGACTGTTTTAGCAGTCAACTTCCTAGGAGTCTCCTAAGAAAACAGTGAAGAATTAGGAGAATCCATTCACAACCCACTTGCAAAATGAACCATATTAAGTGATATGCAGGCCATTTCTCAAAAAAATGAACAGCTTAGGAGATACAAGTTGAAATTTGGGGCCGATGTTTCTTGATTTGCAAACTTTTTTCATATTTTCCTAGATTTTCCATATTTTCCACTTCATCAGTTCGACCTGTCCTTGATCACGTGAACTATTACATGAATTTTGAGCAGTTTCTACATATTCTATTTTGCAGGTCAATTATATCTTTGGAAATATGATTTAGTCTTAGGATAAGATCTTTTCCCTAAAATCTATATTATTGTTATAATGTAATGAATGTAATGGAATGTAGTTCCTATTTGTTAGCTAGATATGAGGACTCAATCAAAATTGTATCTATATTTTAGGATCTGATGTAACCAACTCTATGTATAAAAATGAAGTTAGATGACAGAGTTAAGGGTTCAAGTTTGGTGGGGCTAATGACATATTGGCATGGATTGTAATGCCTGGATTCTACCATATTTTTCACTCAATGGATAAACATTCTGATGGTTAGACTATCTCATATTTGTTTTAAATTTGTTCTATTTTTCTTGAATACATTTCAATATTTTGCAAAGAATATGATTTATCTTATTCTTGTTGAATGTCAGTAAATATTTTATTGTTTACTCACTTTCTACATGATTTGTCTTTAAGTGTTTGTTTTTGTTTTTTGAGTGATATTTAGGATCAAGAATCCTTCTTCTTAAGTGAACATATTGTGAAATTCTAGTTTCCTTTTATTCTATTTTATATCACATTATCTAGTTGATCATATTGAATGCCATTGACTAAGTGAATGTGGTGGAAGCTTAATTTTGTGACCATAAACTTATATTGTTCAATTCATCCACTTCTTGACCCATAAAAAAACTTATAAACCCAAAATACCTATAAACGTAAACCATTGCAATAACTGAGGTTCCCTAGCTTTCCCCCTAGCAGTGAAGGACAACTTTAGGGACTAACATCGTTTGGTGTTATTGTTGGAGACAAAGGAACATAAACATTTTCCCTAGGAGAATGAAATGTTTAGATCCTCTTCTTGATGATGAACATGAAGTGGACATCAATTTGACTACAGATCATTCACCTGGCGACTCCATGAAGGAAGAATCCATTGGAGAATCCACTTTTTCAGGATGAAATAGGTAATGGAGGAAATTTTAGCTTGGATGTTTTCTCCATTTGACTTCTCATCTATTCCTTGTTACCCAAATCCAATACCTCATGAAGATGAATGGAAAGGATGACTTCCCAAGTTTAAAGAAGGTACATATGATAATCATGTTGAACATCTACTTGAGTTTCATGAATTAATGCATCATTTGGATATCTCTCATGAGGATGTACTCGTGAACATGTTCATGTACTCACTCGAAGGAGATGCTTGAGAATGGTATTGATCTCTTCCTACATCTAGCATATCTTCCTTGCAGAAATTTCATAGAGTATTTCATGATCAATGTAGAAGATCTTTTTCAGCTGAATGTCTTTTTTAGCATTGTTGTGAAGAGTTTGCATCTTATATTAAGAATTTTGTAACTGATTTGAATTAAATCTTAATTAAGTAGAGGAGAACTCAATGTAAGTTGAATCCTTTTCTAGTTTTGTTATGTAGTTGGAATATTTTCATCATTGTATTAATGTTGAATTCAATGGTAGTCATACTCTAGATACAGTTAACATCACATCAAATGTTTCTAATAGTCATGACCATGATGAATTTGTTTCTGAAAACTTTATTGGAGATCTCCCTATTTTTTATGAGTATGAGAACGATTTAGAGGTGGATTTTTCTACATCAACACATAAGGAATTCTACAACATTAAGCCTGTATATGAAAATTATGCATATGATTCAGGAAATGAGGGAGATGAAGAGGCATTTCAGCAGAAAAAAAACTTGATTCAACATGATGTTCCTTCTCTTGAAATTGGTTAAATCATATTCCTTCCTTTCGATCCATTTTCCTTGGAATCTATAAAGGAATATTTTGTTGAAGATGATTTTACTACTGGTACTCATTGTTGGAACAGGGGCAGACCCAGGGTTCATCTCCAAGATCACACCAACAATCCCTAGCTACTAGCCCTTTCAGAAACACCTGCGAAGCAGATGTAGTCCAACCCGAAGTAGCTATGAGGGGGTTGCAAGATAGAGACATCTACAACCAAAGGAAATGTCAAGTGGATCTAACATAAGAATAGCACAATGTTCATATATCACTTATCAACTTAGATCTATTCTTCACATCTGGTTATCAGATCTAAAGAAGTAATGCAATCACAATATATCAATGACAGAGATAAAATACTAGTCACACACAACACTAAATATGTGTGGTTCACCCTCTCTCTAGGGCTACGTCCACAAAACTGTGCTTATGATTTATTAAGATAAAGTATACAGTTCTTATCTGCGCTCTCAGCTAGCAGATATTCTTTCTTCTTCTCTCTTTATCTCCCCTTCCTTTGCACCCATCTATAGGACTTGACCTTCGCACCCAACTGAATATTTTACAATACCAGAAGGCTATCGCACTTAGAACTTCTCTCTCTCGATACAATATGCACTCACATCAACATTACAACTAGATCAACAAAAATATCATACCAACCCGACCCAGGTCCTTTACAACTTTATTTATACATTACAATAGCTCATTGAAATCCTTAGGCTGAAACCTAGGTGTCCAAAACCCTAGGTGTCTAAAAACCTAGGTCAACTTGACCCGTGTTTCCAGGGCTCTGCTAGCCCATCTTTCTTTCCTTCCTTCTCATGTGGTGCTCCAAAGCATCCAATGGTGGATTTTCTCGCTTGTTGAGTTTTCCACGCTCCTTATTCCTTTCTTATATGTCATTCCCGATCTCTTCGTTCAATGGATTTCTTTTCCATACTTTGCGTTTTATTTCCTGATCTTATGCTCACTTTGACCCAGTAACAATCGTTGTGTCTTCCGCGAAGTTCACATTCTCCCTTTTTTTCCTTGATCTTCTCTTTCTTCCATAACCAAGGGCCAACAGGCCCCCAACACTCACCTGTGAATCATCCTGAGGCACTTCATATTTGATCCCTCTGTTTTACTTCGACTGCAGACTATGCAATGCAACCTCTTCTTTCTGTTCGATGCCTCCTCTTTTTCCTTTGTGCAAACTATCTTTTCTATGTCTAGTACCCAGTTTCAACTACACCTGGTCCTTGGACCCTTTTCTTCTTTATTTTACTGAGAGCTACGAGGCAGTTGGTTGTCATAATACAACTTCAACTGGTTCCCATTCACCAAACCTTTCTTCCATTCTCCATTCAACATTTTCAATTGTGCAGCTCCTCCCTCTATAACATAAGCGATCTCGTATGGCCCTAGACAATGTGTTATGAAAATCCTATGATGTTTTATGAAATTGATGTCATATACCAGTACTAGATCACCTTGTTTGAATGCCTTCTTCTTGATGTGCCTATCATGGTAGGCCTTCTCTCTTTCCTTCTGTACCTGCTGATGGAATTTTTCAATGAATTTGTCTTCTTTCAATTCAACCAACTGTGCAATCCTCTCTTGAATAATGCCAGGGTCATCCATATTTATAAAGGTAGAAAGTCTTAGGCTTGGTACCAAATATTCCATTAGAACAATATCTTCAAGACCATATACCAACTTGAAAGGGGTCTACATTGTTAGATTTTTGCAAGTGGTTCTATAGGCCCATAATATTGTTGGTACTCTTAAATCCCAGTCATCCATATTCACACTACAAATATTCATGAGCATTGTCTCCAATATCTTGTTGAATGCTTCAACTGTCCCATTTTCTTGTGGATGGTATGGGGTTCTCTTCTGATGGTGGACTGTAAATTCTTCAGTCAGGGCTTCAATTGTCTTAATGATGAAATGTGTTCCTTGATCACTCATAAGGATCTTTGGGAATCCAAAATTGGTTATTATGCCATCAAATATGAAGCGCGCAACTACTGTAGCTGCACTATAGTCCTTAACTTCTCTTGCTTTGGCCCATCTGGTCAAGTACTTTATAGCTGTAATTATATATCTTGGTCCTGTGTGCTTTCCAGGTGGGTTTATAGGTCCAACAAAGTCAATGGCCCATTTCTCAAATGCTTGTAGGGTCAGTTGTGGTGCCAATGGCATTTCATCTCTTCTAGATGGTTTCCCAACTCTTTGGCATACATTGCAGGCTCTAGAATAGTCTTTAACATCTCTGTGTAAGGTAGGCCACCAAAGGCTAGCTTTAAAAACCTTCTGCACAGTTGATTTTCCTGGATAATGTGCTTCTGCACAGTTGATTTTCCTAGCTGATGTGCTTCTGTGATGCCTTCATGAGCTTCTGCAAGGATCAATGGTTGTTCTACCTCCATAACACACCTTCTCAATATCTCATCAGGTCCCATCTTGTATAGAATTTCCGACTATAAGTGAGAAATCTGCAGTGCGCACTACTAGTTGTTTCTTCTGAGGAATTATGTACTCACTAGGTGCCATTCCTATTGATAGAAACTAGAATATGTCTACAAAGTGGTCATCAATATTTCTAATGGCCAATAACTGTGCATCTAGTAGTGTATCCTCCAAACTGATCAGCTCTTCTCCATGTTCCAAACTCGACAAGTGGTCATGACCTTTGCTCATTCTTCCTGACTTTACTATGATCTCAAAATCATATTCTTGAAATAGAATAAGCCATTTGCATATCCTTCCCCCCAACACTGGCTTGTTGACTAGGTATTTCAACACATAGTGATTAGTAAACATTTTAAAGTGTCCACCCAACAAGTAGTGGCGAAATTTCTTCAATGCATACACCATGGCCAATCCTTCTCACTCAATGGTGGTGTAGTTGAAATCAATAGTTGATAGTTTCCTACTAGCAAAGGTTAACGGGTGGTCAATATATCCTTCTCTCGGCTGTGCTAACACAACTCCTAAAGAAATGGAGGATGCATCGACATGCACATGAAATTCCTAGGTCCAATATGGGAAAACCAGAATGGGCGCAATAACCATTTTCTGTTTCAGTGTATCGAAGCTCTACTGGCATTCCTTTGTCCAACTAAATGGAAAATCCTTCTTCGAMAACTTCTCCATGGGTGCTGTAATCTGAGCATATCCCTTAATGAACTTTCTGTAATATCTTGTCTATCCCAACGTAGTGCACATTTGTTTAACCGAAGTAGGAGGGGGTAGATCAATAATAATGGTGATCTTGGATGGATCTACCAGCAATCCTTGCTTGCACACAATATGTCCTAACAGGACTCCAAATGGTGAAAAGAAAATACATTTCTTTAGGTTCAAAGTGATTTGACACTACCTGTATTTATCCAACATTAGCCTTAGACATTCAATATGATTCTTCAATAAACTAAAAAAATTCCAATCATCAAAATATGCTTCTAAAAATTTATGCAGGAATTCCTTGAATGCTTCGACCACCACCCTGGAAAAGATGGTTGGGGAGTTCTTCAATCCAAATAGAATTACTATGTATTGGTAGGATCCCCATTCTATTGCACATGTGGTCTTATGGCGATCTTCCTTGGTAATTCGAATCTGATGGTATCCTAAAAATCCATCTGTAAAAGAATATACTTCCTGGCCTCCCACATTATCTAACACTTCGTCTGTGAATGGTGTAGGGAAGGGGTCATGTAAACAAGCATCATTTAGTTTTCTAATATCTACACATATCCTGATTTCTCCTGCCTTCTTGTCTTGTACCACCATAGGGCTAATCCACTCTTACTCTTCAGCAAGTTCTATAATCCCTGCTTCTAGCATTTTGTCGAGTTCAGTCTTTGCTTTCTCCTTGTATTTCGGGTTCAATATGTAGGGTCTCTATTTGACTGGTCTTGAATATAGATTCAAAGGGATCCTTATCTCTCCCATAGGACCTTTAATTCCCTTCATATCTGTGAACTTGGTTGGAAATAAGTCCTGATACTCATGTAGTAATTTTGTAATCTTGTCAATGGTGGCAGCATCCCAATAATCTCCAACATTAGTGAGCTTTGGTGTCTTCTCTGTTCCAATGTTGACCTTCTTAATCTTGATCCATTTTCCAATAAATGGTAGCTCAACTCCTGGTCCTTCCACATCTCTCTGGCCCTCTGTTTCTACGATGTTCACCTTCCTTGGATCATCGTCTTCATCAGTATGGATGTTGTAACAGCCTTGCAAATTCTGGAGAGGCACGGTCCATTCTTCCTCTTATTGTTCCAAAGGAAGGCTAGATGCCTCCTTGAATACTTTCTATCTCACAATCTGTAATGCTTGATCTACTGAAGGATATTGACTTTCAAATAAGAAGGTAGTTACAAAATTCTAAGTCATACCTTTCCAATCTGTAGTGATGAGGCACAACTCTGCTTGAAGGTACCAGTTAATAGGTGTTGTGTCCAGCGTGTTGATGAATTTGTGTACCCACTGCTCTTGAGGGATGTTGCTCCAGGCTTCCTCACAGCTTCACACATGGTTCTTCGGGAAGCTTCAACCTGTGTACCAAACTTTTCATCCTTCTACTTGTGTTGAGAACCGTGTTGTCACAAGGTACGACATTGTACCCATTCCGTGTTGCTATGTTTATGTGTCCCCCACCATCTTGATGGTGTGGCTTTCAAGGCCTCATCCATTTCCAATAATATTTGTTGTGTTGGTACACTCTCTTCAAAGTCCAACAAGAAGGTTTCTAAAGGATTTAGACCATCACATGTGGGTAAGTTACTTACTGTTGTGCTGATCTAGCAAACTTCTCTGGTTAATATATCACATATTCTTGTAGGTACTTCATACATCTTATTTTTCCAATTCTCCAATGCTTCGTTTGAGTCTGATGAACATGCGCTCTCACTTCGCCAACTTAGGTTTCCATCGACTGTAGGATTAATGTAATCCTGTTGTCTAGCTATTATCCTGTAGACGTTTTCTAGTTCATATGTGCAGTCTTCTTCTCTAATGGGCTTTTTGTATCACTGACCTTTATCTAGATCTAAATGTGCAATGACCCTCAGGCCATATTTTTCAAAAGTCATACGTCTTTTCTTTAAGTCAACAACAATAGAGTTATTGAAGTCCCAATCAATTCCTAACAACGCAGGGTAAGGGAAACTGTCATCAACTATTTCAATTACCTCAAAAAATGAAAATGTTCTTAATCCATCTATGTCCACAGGGACATGCTCCAATCATCCAAATGGGATGACAACTTGATGATTAGCCATCCTAATCCTGATAGGGGAATAGATCAACTTCAGTTTTCCCATCAATGCCTAGGTTTTCTTCGTCATGACATTGGCCTCTGACCCTAAGTCGAGGACTACATAATCTATCTCATATTCTCCTATTTGAGGATTCAAATGTAATTCCTTATTTGTACTTCTCTTTATTGCAATTTGATGTACTTCCCTATTCAGTAAGGGGTCTATCTTTCCTAGCTCATATTGTCTGATTAAATTTTGTAATTCTTGTACAACGCTTTCGTCCTGAGCCAACTTAATAGAAGTATATAAAACTTCCATGAGCTTCCTTACCTCTTTTCCTTCTTTTGGTGAAGCAGACTGATCAAATGCCAGAGGCATTTCATAATCTCTCACTTCTGGTCTTGTCTTCTATGAAGAGCCTTGGTCTCCTCTGAATTATTTTCTGGCTTCATCAAACATTTGTCTTTCTTTATTTGCATCAAACATTTGTGTCTTCTCTGTAGCTTTCCTGATTCCTGAGTCTTCTGTAATTTTCCCTTGGGTTATTTTGTCATCTTCTGTGACAACCCCTTCCTTCTTGTTGTACTTCACCTTGAATCTTATATATGTCTCTCGATCTTTCATGCATGATATCGTAAGCCCTACAATCCCTATCATTGTGTCCTAGGGACTTACAGAATGTGCAATACAAATTTTTAGGTGTTTGAACATACTTTTGCATGTAGTAGCACTCACCAAGGTGATGTCTGTTTCTGCATACCTTGCACCAAGGTAAGGTGACTTGCTTCAAAGGTCTCGGAGCTCCAAAAGCAAAGTATTCATTGAATATAGGGAGATGTTCCTTTTCATGGCCTTATGATCTACATCTGACACACCATATGTCTTCTCTTTTATCTTTTCTCTTGTCTTTCTTCATATCTTCGACCTACAGAGACAAACTAGTTAGCTGACTCAAGATTTGGCTCATGCCTGAGCTGGATTCTCCCATAGGGGCTGATTCTAACTTCATGGCGATCTCCAGTGCCTCAGACTGCGAAGAAATCTTTTGTTGCATCAGGGGAACTTTGATGTGTGGTAAGAGAGAAGCAATGAACCATTCTTTGTTTTGTTCATCTAGGATTTGAAAATTCAATCAACCTGTTAAGGTCTTGAATATCTGATTGAATTCCCAAATAGGTTTAGCCACCTTCTTCTTGATCTCTTTTATCTCTATAATACATTGTGACTATGACTTGGGTTTCTTGAAATCTGCAATTGGTGCGTTCTTAATCTGATTCAATGGTTTAGGCTGTGCAAGTCCTTGGACAAGCTTCATGTACCATCTCAGTGCACGATCCCTTAGAGTGGTACTAAATTGGGTTCTTTTGACAGCTTCATCGGTGACATTTTTAATATTCCATATAGCTTCACATAGGAACCAATGTTGGTCAAGATCTTCAGATCCATCTCCCTTAAAGATAGGAAGCCTCATCTCATCTTCCATAGATCTTGCTAGTGTTCCTAACTGAATATATGGTGGAGTATTGTTGACAGTTCTCTAGACACTCTGGTGACTGGGATTACTCTGGTTTCTTAATACTACTAAATCAATAGGAGGGGTAACAATACTTACTTCGATGGGCTGCGCAATTTTTGAGGTTTTAGGTTTTCTTTAGTGTCGAAGCTCTTCAATTTCTCCTTCCTTTTCCCTAGTAGGTTTTGAATGTTCTTCGTCTGTCAGTTCTGCCTCTTCTCCACTGTAGAAACCCTCCTCCTCGTAGTTCTGATTAAACAGGTTTTCAAGGTGAACTTCTTGAAACACTCTCCCACTGCGCATATTTCCAGATTCTGTGTCGCTATCGCTATTCGAATTCTTGAACATTAGCCTTCCTAGATCCGACCAATCTATTGTATCTTCAATATGTTCTTCTCATGTAATAGAATCTTGAGTCTCAACTTCAGTAATTGTAAAAATTTTCCTTTGGGTCCCTTAAAGAAATATCTCTCAGCTTGGACGTATGATTCTATTCTTTCAAAAACAAACTCTGTGATGTATCCTCTAATGGTGTTATTGAACCAGTGATATACTACTCATGATACGGTCCTATCAACTCTTTTGACCTTCTTGATCAACTTCGACGTCCAAACCACAGGAGGTCTAGATGGGATCTCAAACTGGGTATCTTCTAATCTAGCTAGCCACTCATATAGCTCCTCATGGATTCCTCCAAAGAAACTTTTGTGTATATCAGTAAAGATATATTTCTCTAGCCAATCTTCTGAGCTAAGATTAGGGTTCTTGTTCTAGGCTTCAGTAAAATCCTTTTCTTGATATTCTATCCACTTTTTAATCTTTGTCTTCGATGGAAACCACCTTGACATTCCCTCAAGAAGATTTTGGTCCAAACAACAGAACCATTTGTTGGCACAGGGGTAGACCCAGGGTTTAGCTCCAAGAGCGCACCAAAAATCCCTAACTACTGGCCCTTTCGGCAACACCTTCAAAGTAGATTTAGTCTCACTCGAAGTAGCTATGAGGGGATTGTAGGAAAGATACATTTACAACCAAAGGAAATGTCAAGTGGATCTAACACAAGAATAGCACAATGTTCATATATCACTTATCAACTTATATCTATTCTGCACATCTACTTATCAGATCTAAAGCAGTAATGCAATCACAGTATATCAATGACAGAGATAAAATACCAGTCAAATTCTTTCATGGATGCATTGGAAGTTTGATGTAACCTTATCAAAAATTGATTGGTTAGTTGTGTAGGAGTTGTACATAAATAATATATCTTTTTGAACATGTTAGTTTTAGTTTGAAGATCAATATGCAGTGTGAGAGTAGTGTCAAGTTTTCGATGTGCAAGAATAAGAATTCATAAGCCCAATGGAGACACTAGTTTGCAATTTAGCTTCTTTAATTTTGATATTTTAGAATGCAGAGTAGATTATTTGAAATAAGATAGAGGTTGGAACAATTAAGAAAAGGACAAGGTGGAGGTCACAAGTTTTAGTAATATAAGGCATTGGTATGCAGTTCTTAATGTCTCACCAGGAGAACATTATCTCCAAGATGGAGCCAATGTTAGTCCCTAATCCTATTACCACCTCTCTATCCTTAAAATTTTAGCCTATGCTATTAAAATATGTTCTGAGCCTATTTTCCTTTGTTGGTTGCACATTTTTAACACTTTATTTCTCTTTTTTTTGTAATTTGTCTTACTTTAATTGGTTTTCATTTGCTTCTTATACGATAGTTTGAAATTGTACATAAAGATGTGTCACGTTAGAGTGTTATTTTCTATTGGAAAATGAAAGGCATTTTCCTAAGTCAAAATCATAAAACAAAGTCGTTACCAGAATACTACTATTCTAGTAGCACATGAGAAATCAATATTCCAAATGTACTCCAAATCCGAGAATCATGCCAACAAACTAGAAATCATGCCAAAGGATCGTGAAAAAGTTTATGGTACTAAAATGTCTCATGTTTAAATGATTGCTTGATCCCTATGCACGATGTTAATAACACAGATCATATTCTGCTGACATTTCAAATTCAAATATCGGGCCATGAATCTGTTCATGCAAAGTGATGATTATTTCAATTTGAAGTTTTTGAAATAAATGAAAAGGTAGCTTAACGCCATATGCAATTCAATTCTTCTTGCAATAGTTGTTCTGTATAGGTATTCTCAAAAACCCTAGCAAGGAGGAAACCCTATTTTTTATAGGTTTAACCAAGATCATAATCAATTTGGAGCTAGAGTGAACAATGTCACCAAAAAAGGGAGGGCACGTTCTTATATTGTAACCTAGAGGAATTGAGCTACTCCAAGCCTACCAAGAAATTATGGAGAAGTTCATACAAGGGGAATGGTTTCAATTTTGCTGCAAATTCTAGAGGCACCATGAAGGAATTTCAAATATTTTTTCCCAGAATTTTGATGGATTTCAAACTCAAGTGGGATATGTGTTGATCCATGTGACATAGCATTAAAATGCAACAAATTGTCATTTTTTTGTTAGAGGAGAATGACGGTGGAAGAAGAATAAATTCCTATGGGTCTTTGTAATCAGTTCCTAGTGGAAGAGCATCACAACCTATACTAGAGTCAAGGAATTCCAATTAAATGGAAAAGAAAGGTTAGAGGAACAAGAAGAGGCTTTTCTTATAGAAAGGCACGTTAGATCAAGCAAGAGARAACTTTTGTTACAATAGGGATCAAACAAAGAGGTAGGAAACAAATCAGATCAGCAACAACCCATCAAAGTTGGTGTCCCAGGGGTAAAATAAATAGAAAAATAGTTGACTTCATTTAGTTAGAKAATGAGATAAAAAAATTTAAAATTCCTATACCTTTTCTAGAACTAATGAATGTTGAATCTTTTAGAAAATAAATACGAAGGTTTTGCATCCTTCTACTCATGTTACTTTTTCTGATACAATAAATATGGAAGATGAAAACCCTGCTATCATTGTTGGTCCCCATATTGAAGATTTAAAGCAACAAATTTATGAGCTTGAAATGCATAATTCAAGGCTACAAAAGAAGGTTAAAAAAATATAGAAAAAGAATAGAAAAAAGGACTCAGGAAGAAGAACATCAAACTGTATTAGAGCAATGGTGTTCTTAAAACCAAACTAAAATAGTGGAGACTTCTAAAAAATAGAGTTTCATATGCACAACAAGTGTTTGCACTAGGGATTAAATAGTTCAATCAAGTGAGGGAAAATAAATAAGAGTTACACTCAACATTTACATATCAATAATATGCACAGGTTGCAAGAATACATAATGTAATGATGGACAGACTTGCTCAAAACTAATTACAGTAGAAGTTGAAAAAGATATAGAATTTTCCTGTAGGTGACTGTTTTAGCAGTCAACTTCTGACGAGTATCCCAAGAAAATTGTGACAAATTAGGGGAATCCCTTCAAAACCCACTTGGAGAATGAGCCACGTTAAGGGACATGGAAGTTGTTTCTCTAAAAAATGAATACTTTAGGAGATATAGGTGGAAATTTGGGGCTGTTTTTTCCTGATTTGCTAACCTTTTCCATATTTTCCTAGATTTTTTGTATTTTCCACTTCATCAATTCGACCTATTCATGATCACGAGAACTAGTACATGAATTTTGAACAACTGTTATAGATTCTATTTTGCATGTGAAGGATATCTTTGGAATTATGATTTGGTCTTAGGATCATATATTTTCCCTAAAATCTATATTATTGTTATAATCCAATCAATGTAATGGAATGTAATTCCTATTTGTTATCCAGATATAAGGACTCAATAAAAAATGTATCTAGACTTTAGGATCTGATGTAACCAACTATATGTATAAAAAGGAACCTAGTTGATAGAGTTAAGGGGTCAAGTTTGGTGGGGATAAATACATATTGTCCTAGATTGTAATTCCTAGATTCTACCATACTTTGCACTCAATGGAAAAAACAATATTTCTTCTATTTTGCTTGAATACATTTGAATCTTTTTCAAAACATATACTTTATCTTGTTCTTGTTGAATATCAGTAAATATTTTACTTTTTACTCACTTTCTACAGGATTTGTGTTTAAGTGTTTGTTTCTTGTTTTTGAATGATATTTATGATCAAGAATCTTCTTCTTAAGTGAATAGATTGTGAACTTGCAGTTTCCTTTTTCTTTCATTTTATATCACATTATCTAGATGATTAGATTGAATTCCGTTGACTAAGTGAATCTAGTGGAAAATTAATTTTGTGACCAGAAACTTATATTGTCCAATTAATCCACTTCTTGACCCATAAAACAACCTATAAACCCCAAAAGACCTACAAACACAAACCATTGCAATAATTGAGGTGCCCTAGCATGCCCCTTAGTAGTCAAGGACAACTTTAGGGACTAACATAAACTATGCATATATTTTTAGAGATTATGTCAAGAAGGAAGAATGCAAGCCCCCAAAGAAGAATGTTCCATAAATAAAGAAGACTCGAGAAGATGAATTCAGAAGGAGTGCATCAAAAAGAAGAACATTTACTCCCAAGTATCAAAGGTTCTTTTATGGTCATTTTTTTAATTGTGATAATTTTGGACATAAAGCTATAAAATGAAGATCATGTGCCAAGAAACAAATCAACTATGCATGGTACTTAAATAATAGTTATCCCAGAAAATATTATGAAGCATAGAGCAACTAAAAAAAAAAAGTTTAGATTCATTGAGCAATGAAGTAGAATGCTACAAATGCAACAATTTTGGACACATAGCAAAGAATTKYAGATCGACTATTCCACCCAAGGACCTAATGTATAACATTAATAGTCACATATTAGAACCACAAGAGATATGGAAAAGAGAGAAGAATCAATGCTCGCTTTCTCTACAAACACAACACAAAAAAAGTCAATGGTATGTCGATAGTGGTTGTTCAAAGCCTATGATAGGTTACAAGAATAGGTTTCTAACTCTGAAGAAAGAAAGAGATGGATCGATTTCATTTGGAAATAATCATTCATCTAAAATTATATGTAGAGGCACAGTTAGGCTTGGAAGCAAAAATGACATGGTAGAAAATGTTCTACTAGTCGAAGATATGAAACACAATCTGCTGAGTGTAAGTTAAATTGCTCAGAACTTAGATTGAGGCATGGGTACAATCGTTGGAAATATGTTTAAGAGAGGAATTCATCTAAGGAATCAGATTTTGATTTGGTGCATTATGTCCTTCATAAATTGGGATAAAGAGTAACCTGTATTCTAATTGATGAAATGTTTTATGTTATGCATGTTCTAACAATAATCATTACATTCATGTTTCTTGTAGAATTAGAGGTACATGAAAGCATATTTGGTTCTTATATCAAGACTAGAGTTATGGAATATGCTCATGGATCTTACATCCATGAGGAAGAGATCATAGGTCTGCATGTCAACATGAGAAATGATGAGAAAAAATTCAAAGCATATGACAGGTGACAAGAATAGGTTTCTAACTCTAAAATTATATGTAGAGGCACGATTAAGCTTGGAAGAAAAAATTCCATCGAAGAAAATGTTCTACTAGTCAAAGATATGAGACACATTCTACTAAGTGTAAGTCAAATTGTTCAGAACTCAGATTGAGACATGGGTACAACAGTTGAAATATGTTTCATAGAGAAATGATTTATGTTATGCATGTTCTAACAATGATTATTACATGCATGTTTATTGCAGAATTAGAGTTACATGAAAGAATATTTGGTTCTTTTATGAGGACAAGAGTTATGGAAGATGCTCATGGATCTTAGATCCATGAGGAAGAGATCATAGGTATGCATGTCAAAATTGGAAATCATGAGACAAATTCAAATGGGAGAATATGCAGGCAGGAGCTTGTAACTATGAGAAGCTTGTATAGGGAAGTGTAGAGATACAGAGAAAATAATGAAAGGATTATGAAGGATCAATATGTGATACTTCAAAGTTTGAATATGTTGCATAAGAAAGTTAACAAATACTCTGGAACCGAGAAATAAAATAGTGATATACATGTGTCAACATAGATATCTCAAAGAAAAAGGGATGATCATGGAAATGACAAGAAGTCAAGAAGCATGAGTAGGCTCTATCATTCTCCAAAGCAATCCACCAGAAAAAATCATGAAAGTTCAGGGACAAGGAGTATCCCAAGTGTGTCTCCTATTTGGAGACAGAGAAGAAGGCCCGGGGCATATATCTTGTAAGGTGAAATCATGAAGATCAAGCCACCAACTTTCAATGGTGAGCACAAGAAAAGAGAAGAGGTTGATGTTGTTGGAAATATAACTAAGAGGGGGGGTGAATTAGTTATGTATATAAGCTTGAAATTGTTCATGTTATTTTCTAATTCTTTCTAGATTATTATTTAATGTGTTGTTGATAACTTAACATGCATAGATACATGATATTTGATCAATCAAAAAGAATACACATAGACATTGATTTTCATGAGGAAACCCATAAAGGGTGAAAACCTCTTCTTCTTAGGATGTCAATCAAGCTCCAAATTTCATGTACATCACAGTCTTTGAGATCCAGCAAAAAGACTCCCAGGTTTCTCTAGCACCCACTAGATGGAAGCACCAACTCCTAGAATATCTTCTAGAACCAACTAGAATTTAGAGGATTGCAATCCTCCCTAGAACCACCCTAGCACCCTATTTTTTCTGGCTGCAACCAGATGGAAGCTACAACTCCCTGTCTTCAAGCACCCACTGGAAACTCTGAGGAAAACAGTCCTCCCTAGCATCACTCTACCATCCTGATTGAATCTTGCAAAACTTTTTCTTACTTTCTCTGTCTCTGATATGGTCTGTTACAACTCCATGTCTCCTCTGACTTCTTCAACTTGTATCCTCTGTTCCACTTCTGCATCTTCCTGCTTCTATTCTCTGCTATTTTTCCTCCTGCAATCACAAAACACATATTGTTCAGCTTCTCTTCTTCCTTTTATGCTATGTGCTACATTTGCATGCTCTTTACTGTGCCACTGATCTCCACTTCAGGTACTACATTGTCTCTCCTCCTACCCACATGCATAACTATGGAAAAATCATGCTTTCTTCTCTATTCAACATGTATTTCTCATTTCGAGTCCTCTACTAGATCATCATCACAACTCTTCCTCTTCTATGGTGGTTATGCTGAATTTGTTCATCATCAGTGGCTGTTATCCAAATATTATTTGGCTTCTCTGGCAATCACAACTCTTTGTCTTCTTTGTCAGTTACAACTAGTCATTTTTGGATTCTTTGGATTCTAAGCCCCTTCATTCACATGACCATCAGCGGTGACCATACACCTAAACAAAAGGCACTTCGTGACTTGTGACTTTGGGAATCTTGGTATGAGACATATTAATTCTCCCAACTTCCTATCTCCGAATTGGATCTTAGGGACACTAGTTCCTTCTTCTATTCTCTCTCCACGTGACCACTCTATGTGACTTGGGGTCAAGTACTTTGGGACTTCGTGCTTCACGTCTTTGAATGTGATCCAACCCTGACTCTCTTGATTTTCAAACTCATGCCTAGCAATTACTAGTTTTGTTCTCGATATGACCTTGGGCAATGATCTCATGTGAACATGTGATTGCGGACACATCCAAAGGTGGTTTGGAATCAAAATACTTTTTTCCCCATAATTTACCTCGAGCCTCCATGTATTCTTTCTCCAAAACCATGGTTTTGATTGCGGCCTGCCCTTAAATTATTAAAGTTCACGCACCTTCAATCCCCTCAATGTGACGGGATCGTCAATCTCATGATCTTGATGGTTCATATATGTCCTCTTAAGTTCTATGGATCATATCTAACCTTCCTAAATCAATGAATGTGATTTACTTCGTGATTCGGGCTCCAAGAGTTTCAAATCTCAAACCTTGATTTTCTTCGTATGCCAATCTTTTGAAGTCGATGATCTTCGAACATCTATCCTTCTCAATCGATGAATCTGCCTCTACTTCAGGAATTTGAACTTTCAACCAAATCAATGGTCCTGTAGCCTCTTTCTTGATCAATAGTCGAGATCTCCTTCGAGTCTCTGAACTTTTGAAATATCAAGTCTCAAACTTTACTTCCCCTCGAAGTATGCAGATTATTGTCACGTGCCCTCTTGGATCAGACGATTGAGTCTTACTTTGGGTCTTTACCTAGAGTCCACAGGATTACACCTCATATTTTCTGGATCAGATGACCCATATTCACTTTGGATGATCTAACGCTTGAGGTATGCTTTGGACAATCCAACGACTGAGATCTACTTTAGATGATCTGACGATCGAGAATTTATTTTGGCTCTTCGGCTCTTCAACTCTTCGGGCTTTGAGAGTTTCAAATATCAAACTAAAACTCTCAAAGTGATTTCTCTGGAGTTCGCGATCCGTCACCACGTATCCCTCTAGATCTGATAGTTGAAATTTACTCTGGCTCTCCGACTCTCCGCATTTTGGGTATTTCAAATCTCAAACTAAAACTCTTGAAGTGAGATTTTTCCATAGCATAACCTCCTCACATCTTTAGACCCGAAACAAATTATGTTCATTTAATCAAGATATTAGATCAACGACTTGAGTTGTCTGTGATGCATCTTTTCCTTGGATTACATCCAACGACTTTCCATATTTTCTTATCCTATCCTTCCACTCAAAAGCGATCCAACGGTCATTTTCTCTCTTCCTCCTGAGTTTTTGATCTCTTTGACTTAGAAGGTTTTGTAAGTGTTCAAGGATCTTGACCTTTTCTCCTCCCATGATTCCATCTCTTGGACCTCGTCTGCACTTCTGGAAACCGCTATCTCTTCTGTTCTTTCTCATCTTCTTCTCTCTCGAGGTTTGGTTCACTGTTGTTCTTGCCATCAATGACAAGAACACTCTTCCTTTAAACATGCCAACAATCTCCCCCTTTGGCATTGATGGAAACCCTAAAAGGCTACACTATTCTGCTTAGACCTCCAACTGTAGAATCCAGGCCACTTATTTTTCTCCCCCTTTGACATCAATGTCAAAGAAAACTGAGAGGGACTCTATTCTCCTCCTGATTAGAGATGAAATGAGAATTCTCCCCTTGATTAGATATACTATGAGCACTCTCCCCCTAATCAGATAGACTATTTTAACTTGATAATATGGTCACGCCCAACTTCTGGAGTAGATACTCAAACTGAGCTGTTGCAAGCGGTTTAGTGAAGATATCAACAATCTGATCTTTGAATGGAATATAATGCAAATAAACAACAGTGTTGGTTACCTGTTCCCTCAAGAAGTGATACTTGATGGGTATATGCTTGGTCTTGGAGTGAAATAGAAGATTCTTTGACACACTAATTGCACTAGTATTATCACAATGAATTGGGATCGGTGCAGTATATTTTACCTCCAAGTCTACAAGTGTCTAGATCATCCACAATACTTGGGTACAACAAGTGGAAGACACAATGTATTTAGCTTCTGTAGTTGATAAGGAAATGAAACCTTGCTTCTTCCTCTACCATGCTACAAGGGAATCTCCTAAGAAGAATTCACATCCACTCGTGCTTTTCCTTTCATCCACATAGTTATCTCAATCATCATATGCATATACTGATAGTTGAACATTATGATTTCTAGGATACCATAGGCCATAGTTCATTGTTCCTTTCAAGTATTTGACTATTCTTTTGACAGCTAACAAATGACTCTGTTTAGGTGCAACCTGATACCTTCCTACCATTCCAACAACATGCATTATGTCTAGATGAGATGTTGTGATGTACAATAGGTTGCCTATCATAGACCTATATGAAATCTGATGAAAATTAGGTGATTCATCATCCTTGCTTAACTTGCATCCAGTGACCATAAGTGTGCTCATAGGTGTAGAATCTTCCATTTGAAACCTTTTCAACATTTCTCTTAGATATTTCTCCTGAGAAAGAAATATTCCTTTAGATCTATGAGTAATTTGCAGACCAAGAAAAAATGATAGKTCTCCTATCATAGACATTTCAAATTCAGACTGCATGGTAGAAGMAAACCATTGTACCAATGAAGCATTATTGGTTCTGAAGATGATGTCATMTACATAGACCAAGACAATGAGAAAAGAATTACCCTCTATTTTGATATATAGATTGTTGTCAATTGTTCCTCTCTTGAACCCTTTGTCTTGAAGATACTTATCCAGTCTGTAATACCAAGCACAAGGAGCTTGTTTCAACCCATATAAGGCTTTCTTCAGCTTGTAGACAAAGTCAGGGTTATCTGACAATTGGAAACCCTCTAGTTGTTCCATATATAATTCTTCTTTTAGATATCTATTTAGAAAATCTGACTTGACATCCATTTGATGGACTTTAAACTGTTTATGACAAGCATAGGAAAGAAACATTCTAATAGAGTCTAATCTTGCTACAGGTGAAAATGTTTCATCAAAATCCAGTCTTTCTATTTGAGCATATCCTTTGCAGACCAATATAGCCTTATTTCTTACAATATTTCCTTTCTCATTCATCTTATTTTTGTAGATCCATTTGGATCCTATTACATTTTAATTTGTTGGCCTAGGAACAAGTTCCCAAGTGACATTCTTTTCAATTTGGTCCAGTTCCTCATTCATTGATTTTAATCAATTTACATCTTTACTAGCTTCATAAAAGTTCTTGGGTTCCACCATGGATATGAAGTCTATATGTGATTTCTCGGTGTCTTTGATTATCCTTCTCCTGGTTTGTACACCTTTTTCTTTCTCACCAATTATTTGAATTTCAGGATGATTCTTTTGAGTAATTCTGGAGGAAGGATTTGATGTTGATTGTTGTCCTGAATTTTCTTGTCTGGGTGTCTCTTCACTACCTGATTCACCATCTTCTTGTGACTCTGAGATTTGTTGTTCTTCATTTTCATTATTCTCATCATCTTTTTCATCTGGCTTAGTGCTTGTTCTCTATTGATCTTTTATAGGAGCTTCTTCATCAATTCGAACATCAATACAATCTACTAATTTATGAATTATTTTGTTAAAGCATATGTATCCTTTACTGTTCGTTACATATCCTTAGAAGCTACCTTCATCAACTCTACTATCAAATTTATCCAAATGATCATAATTATTCTTGATGTAGCATTTACTTCCAAATACTTTGAAGTGCTTGATCGATGCAGGTTGACCAAACCACAACTCATATACAGTTTTATCACTGTTCGGCCTTAGATATGCTTTGTTTAGAATATGAATAGACGTGTGAAAAAACTCCACCCATAAGTTTTGTGAAATGTCCCTTTCACTCATCATAGCCCTTGCCATCTCCTGAACTGATCTATTTTGGCATTCTACAACTCCATTTTGTTGAGGAGTACCTGGAATAGTATATTCTCTTTTAATTCCATCTCTGTCACAAAATTATTTGAAATCTCTTGACATAAATTCTCCTCCCTTGTCTGAGAAAATTGCCTTTAAATTCCTTCCTGTCCAATTCTYAGCTAACACCTTAAAATTTTTGAAATTCTCAAACACATCAGGTTTTTCTCTTAGAAAGGCAACCCACGTAAGTCTGGAGAAGTCATCAATGAATAGCATAAAGTAAMATTCTCCTCCAGTTCCTTCCTTTCGCGATGGTCCACACAAATCCATATGAAAAATTTGAAGTGGTTTCTCTAAAGATGTGAAGAATTGAGCATGATTCAGCTTCCCCATTTGACAACATTCACAAACAGAGTTATTAGGCTTAGAYATTCTTGGAAGGTCTTTCACAATGCCTTCATTATTCAGTTTGACATTATGATCAAAATTCAGGTGTCCAAGCCTTTTGTGMTATAACCAACTTTCATCAAATTTTCTTAAATGACATTTCTCCTTATCTTCCTTCAGAACATATACATTGTTTTCAATTCTAACCCCTTTTGCAATCAACTCTCTTGTGTTTACTGTCTTTATTTTACAATTCTTGGCAGTGAAAGTGAATTCACATCCTCTATCACATATCTAACTCATGCTAATAATATTATTCTTTAAACCATAAACAAATAATACATCTTGAGCTTTGCTTGTTCCATTACTTAAGCTTGCTAGACCTTTACCTTTGATCTTTCCTGGAGCATCATTTCCCAAGGTCACACTCCCTGATTTATTTTCTTTGAGTAATAGGAACTTACTTTTGTCACCTGTCATATGACTGGAGCATTCACTATCAATATACCAGGGGTATTTTTGTCTTTGAGATGACAACACTAATCCACACTTGTTATCATCATTCTTCTTCCAAACCTTGACGTTTTTAGTTCTGTGATTTGAATCTGGCTTGTAGTTCTTTAAGTGATATTCTGCAGCTTTATGTCCATAATTATGGTAGATGTAACATTCTATTTCATTGAATAAAGGATCATACCGATTTTTATGTTTAATCTGTGTCCTTTTCCCAGCCATCACATGATTTACAGACTGTGGTTGTTTGTTACTTGGTTGTCTCATTCTTTGTTGTGGTAGATATTTATTCCTTGGTTGTCTTGATTTCTCATGTCTAAATATTAAAGAACAATTTACACTTTTGTGGCCAAAGTTAGAGAAGTAAACACAATATCCATAGAAAAAATCTTTGTACCTGGAAAGTGGTTGTCTTCTTTGAGCGGGTCGATTTCTTCCATGCTGATGATTTCCTTGAGCAGAGGGTGTATTATTTATTTGTTTTACAGATTTGTTTCTTGTACCCTTTTCTTCACTCCTCCTAGGTGGATAATTATCTTCCTTTGTTTCTCCAGGTTTGTTGTTGCCAATGGTTCTACATTTGACAAACTTGATGGATTCTTTATTTCTTGTCTGACTACTACTTGATCCCTCTTCATAACTCAAACCAATTTTCAAATATGAATTCCTTTGATGACTTAGAATGGAGGCTAATCCTTCTGATGCTTTAATACTTTTTAGATCCTGATGATATAAGGCCTGGAATTTCTCTAGATCTTTTCTAACAGTCACTATTTAAGCTTCCAATTTTTCACCTTTTGTTTCGACTTCCTTCAATTGTTGTTTGAGGATGTCTTCAATATTCTTAGCTTCTTCTAATTTAACCTTCAACAGAGAAATTTATTCAGATGGTTTATTGCCTATTTTCTCATACCTGAGCAGTAACTGTTTTTCTTTTCTTTTCTTTTCTCTGCGTCTATCAATATCTTCCATGGCACTGACAATTTCTCCTTCAAGATATACTACTGCTTCAAATTCAATGAACTCACTTCCTGTATCTTCAGTTTTTATGTCTTCTAAATCTATTAGCATGATATCATTTATTTTACTTTCAATAGAAGAGTCACTGCTTTCATCATTTGAAGGATCGTCATCATTGTTTACACAAAGGCTTTTCTTCTTAAAATTATTCTCCTTATATACCTTCTTGTGTTTTTTCTTCTCTTCATATTCATATGTCCAATCCTTTCTTTTGTGAGGACACTTAGATGAAAAATGACCTATCTTACCATAGTTCAAACATTTGAAGGGTATTTTACCTTTGTATTTTCCTAATCCGTGCATCAGTCTTCTCACAAAATTTGCTTCAATCTCATCTATATCAGAGTTTGTGTTTTTCTCTACTGTAAAGGATGCCTCTCTTGTAGTGGATTTACCTTTGGTGATTCTCATTTCATAAGCAGTTAGGGTTCCAATAAGTTGATCTAATGTCATCGTATTGAGATCAGTTATTTCCTCTATAGAAGAGACCTTTGAGTTAAATCTATCAGGAAGAGATCTTAATATTTTCTGGACTAGGAAAGATTCTTCTATCATTTCACCTAGACCTTTCATAGTGTTTACAAGTTATTCTATTCATAAGAAGTACTTACTAATAGTATCATCTTCATCCATCTTTAACTGCTCAAATTTCAGTATGTGAGTCTAAAGTTTTGCGTCTTTCACCTTTTTATTTCCTTCATAACTACTTATAACCTTGTCCCACATAATTTTTGTTGAATCACAGAGCATTACTTTGACAAACTTGGCTTCTATAGGTTCACTGACGATGGCATTCATTTATTTTGAATTAAATCTAAACTCCATCTTCTGATCTTTTGAGGCCAAGACTACACGCTTCACATATCTAGTTTCAACAACATCCGAAACATCAGCACCCAAAGACATTAAATATGTTCTCATCCTTATTTTCCAGAGGGCAAAGTTTGTTCCATCAAATAGAGGATCTCTATTAGTTGAAATTCCTTCATGACTAGTCATGTTCAATCTTATGGATCTATATTTGATCAAAGGCACCTACTCTATTACAAATTGTTGGAAATATAATTGAGAGGGGGGGGGGGTGTGAATCAGTTATGTATATAAGCTTGAAACTTTTCCTGTTATTTTATGATTCTTTCTAGATTATTATTTAATGTGTTTCTAATAAATTAACATGCATAGATACACGATATTTGATCAATCACATAGAATACATAGAGACACCGATTTCACGAGGAAACCCATAAAGGGTGAAAACCTCTTCTTAGGATGTCAATCAAGCTCCAAATTTCATGTACATCACAGTATTTGAGCTCCAACTTTAATATGAGGCTACAACCTCTAATAGTAATCTAGATCTTGCAAAGAGAACCAACTCTCAGATTTATCTATAACCAACTAGATGGAAGCACCAACTCCCATGTTTCTCTAGAACCCACTAGATGGAAGCACCAACTCCCATAATATCTTCTATAACCAACTAGAATTTAGAGGACTGCAATCCTCTCTAGCACCACCCTACCACCATGGATTTTCTGGATGCAAATAGATGGAAGCAACAAATCCCTATGTTCAAGAACTCACTTGAAACTCTGAGGACAAAAGTCCTCCCTAACACCACCCTACCACCCTGATTGAATCTTGCAAAACTTTTACTTACTTGCTCTGTTACAGCTCCATTTATCCTCTTCCTTCTTCAACTTCTATCCTCTGTTCCACTTCTACATATTTGTGCTTCTATGATCTGCTCATTTTCCTCCTGTGCTCACAAAACGCATACTATTCAGCTTCTCTTCGAAGCCCCTTCCTTCAAGTGACCATCGACGGTGACCATACGCTTAACCAACATCCGCTTTGTGACTCACAACTTCAAGAATCTTGGTATGAGACATCTCGATTCTCCCAACTCCCTATCTCTGAAGTGAAGCTTAGGGACACTAGCTCCTTCCTCTATTCTCTCTCCACGTGACCGCTGGTTGTGACTTGGGGCCAAGTACTTTAGGACTTCGCATTTCATGTCTTTGGATGTCAGACAACCTTGACTCTCCTGACTTTTGAAATCATGCCTAGAGAGTACTATCTCCATTCTTGATATGACATTGGGCGATGATCTCATGTTACCATGTGATTGTAGGCATGTCCAAAGGTGTTTTGAAATCAAAATAATTTTCGCCCCACAATTTACCTTGATCCTCCACGTGTTCTTTCTCTAAAACCATGGTTTTGATTGCGGCCCACCCTTAAGCTATTAAAGTTTTCACACCTTCAATCCTCGCAATGCGACGAGAATGTCAATATCACGATCTTGAAGGTGCTCTTGAACTGATGGTTCAGATCTGTCCTCTCAAGTTCTGTGGATCAGATCTAACCTTTCTAAATCAACGACTATGATTTACTTCGTGATTCAGACTCTGGGAGTTTCAAATCTCAAACCCTGTTTTTTTCTGTACGCAAATCTTCTAGAGTCGATGATCTACAGATACCTGTCCTTATCAATTGACGACTCTTCCTCTACTTCAGAAATTTGACCTTTCAACCAGATCAATGGTTTTATAGCCCCTTCCTCGATCAATGGTCGAGATCTCCTTCAGGTCTCCAGACTTCTGAAATCTCAAGTCTCAAACTTTACTTCCCCTTGAAGTATGCGGATTACTGCCATGTGTCCTGTTGGATCACACGGTTGAGTCTTACTTCAGGTCCTTACCCAAAGTCCAAAGGATTACACCATGTATTTTCTAGAACAGATGGCCCATATTCACTTCGAATGATCTAACGTTTGATATTTTCTTCGAACGATCTGACGACTGAGATCTACTTTAAATGATCCAACGATCGAGAATTTATTTCGGCTCTCTAGGCTTCGGGAATTTCAAATCTCAAAATGAAACTATCGAAGTGATTTTTATGGATTTCACGATCCGTCACCATGTATCCCTCTGGATCCAATGGTTGAAATTTACTCTGGATCTCCGACTCTTTGGACTTCGGGTATTTCAAATCTCAAACTGAAACTCTTGAAGTGATATTTTTTTGGAGCGTAACCTCCTCACATATTTAGACCTGAAACGAATGATGTTCTTTTGATAAATATCTTAGATAAACAACTCGATCTGTCTACGATGTAGCTTTTCCTTAGATTAAATCCAACAACTCACCATATTTTCTGATCCTATCCTTCCACTCAAAAGTGATCTAGCGATCGTTGTCGATCTTCCTCCTAAGTTTCTAATCACTCTGACTTAGAAGGTTTTCTAAGTGTTCAAGGATCTTGACCTTTTCTCCTCCTGCGAGTCTGTCTCTTGGACCTCATCTGCACTTATGGAAACCACTATCTCTTTTGAGATTTCTTGTATTCTTCTCTCTCGAGGTTTGGTTCACTGCTATTCTTGCCATCAATGACAAACACACTCTTCTTGTAAACATGCCAACAGATGCCTGACTGTTGGAAATGAATAAATATTTCGATTGGCATGATTACCCTTGTAGGGTAGAAGCTATAATTGCAACCTACCACTTGCAAGGAAAGAAAACCATGTGGTGGGATGAGCTTAAGAAAGTGAAACGCCTTGATGAGAAGAGGATCTCATGGAGGAAGTTCAAAGAACATTTCCAAGAGAAATATTTATCTGAACATTATTATGAAATAAATATGAAAGAGTTATTTGAACTCAATTTGGGAACCATGTCACTGGAATAATATGAGAAAAGGTTATTTGAATTGTTGAAGTATGTTGAATTCATAAAGGATAATAAATTCAAAATACAAATGTTTCTAAGTGATTTAACCTCTTTCTATAGTGATAAGATTCAATACCATATCCCCAAAACATTGGAAGAATCCATAAGGATAGCAAAACATCTTCATGAACAGAGCAGAGGAAGGCCAATTTTCCAAAAATATTGGAATGAAAAGATGACGGGTAAAAAGGATCAAAGGCATAAAGGTTCTAAGCCACCATTTTTCAAGAACAGTTCCCAAGAAAATAAAAAAGGTCATTCATCCCAAATGAGCATAAGACTACATGTTTATTTGGGAAAATGCAAAGGCAACAACCCACCTAATGTTAGGGATGTGAGGGAAACCATTTGTATAGGAACTTCCCTCACAAAGGAGAAAGAATGAGGATTTTTCACAGCATTCAAGAGGTTGAAATAGTAGAAGACATGGAAGGAAACATGCCAAGGATTTATGTAGCCTTTCACAACAATTAAGATGAATATCAATCCCCATGATTGAAGTGGAAGGTAAGATCAATAATCAACCTACAGAAATTAAAATTGATTATGGAGATAGCCATAGTTACATGAAATCTAACATTGTTGAAATATTTCACTTGAAAAAGAGTAAGCATAAGACATATTGGTTAGTTAAATTAGCCATAGGAGTTAAGAGGAAATTAATGAGTTGTTTAAATATTTTCTAATAGACATGAATGGGCTTAGTATGAAGGTAGATGTAAACATTGTACCATTGGGTTCATATGATTTTTTAATTGACATGGATTGGTTGGAAAAACACCTTGTTGTACTAGAGTATTACAACAAGAAAATCACATGTCTTGATGAAGAAGGGAGGAAAGGAAATATTCAAGGCATTCAAAGAGTGTAAGTTGTTAGAGATATTTCAACTATGCATTTGAAAATGAGTTTCAAGAAGGGATGTCAGATTTGTGTAGTCTATATGGAAGAGGAAACCGGAGATAAAGTGGAAAAAATTGAATACCATATGGTCTTGGGGTATTTTGAAGATGTCTTTAGGTATATCCCATGATTTCCACCAAAGAGAGACATTGATTTATTTATTTGTTTTGTTCCAGGAGCTACCCTAGTTCCCAAGACATTCTATAGAATGGGCACGCTAGAATTGAAAGAGTTGCAAATGCAGCTTGAAGATTTGTTAAAGAAGGGGTATATATGCTCAAGTATGTCAGCTTTTGAAGCCCCAGATATTTTTTTAAAGAAGAAATATGGAGCATTAAGGATTTGTATTGATTTCAAATAGTTGAATAAGGGCACCATACAGAATAAATATCCTTTGCCAAGGATTGATGTTTTTTTTTATCAGCTGAAAGGTGTAAGAATATTTTTGAATATTGAATTGAGATCAAGTTATCATGAAGTGAGGATAAAGGAATAATATATCAACAAGACAACATTTAGGAAAATATGTGGGCATTATGAATTCATGGTAGTCCCATTTGGGCTATCAAATGCCCCAACTGTTTTTATGTGCCTGATAAATGGAGTGTTCAAAGATTACCTGGACAAGTTTGTAATTGTGTTCCTAGATGATATGTTGAAATATTGGTTGTCATTGAATTGTTGAATGATTAGTTTTCATTGATTTCAACCCTTAAACATGAAGTTAAAAAATTTCATTTCAAGGTAAAGTAGTTGTAAATAAAAATTAACAAGATGCATGTCATTTTCATGTTAAAGTAAATGTAAAGAGAATTTAATGAGTTACATATGTGTTTCATGTCATCATGAGATCCTCATTAAAACACAGATAAGAGTCAATTGGAAAATCACTTATGTGAATACTAATTAATATATTTGAGGAACTTAGAGGAAGTTAGTGAAGTCTAGTAAAGGTAGAAGTTTGCACAAGTCTAGCATATGGAGAACAAGTTATAGATCTAGGTTCCTTTTGTAAATCCATGAGTTTTAGGAGGAAAATCACATACATATGTGTGCTACAGTGGGGAAAATTGCGAACATCCATGCACAGGAAGTGTATGGGTCACAAACCTATGAAAACAAATTGTTGAATATTAGAGATCTAAAACTCAGGTCAACTACATGTTGAAGGTATGTCTTCATGTGTATGTTAGGGTGTGTATTCTGAAGAAATCAAGAGTATCTAGGTCTTAGTGATTCATAAGAAATTCATTTGGAGAACTCTCTTGTGAATCCTGGTATAAGGTATGTGTGGTTGCAATATTGATGAGATATCAAAATCACTAGGAACAACATAAGTATCATAAATAGAAGCAACAATGGGTTATCCGTTACTACAGTAGAGGTAGCGACAAATTGGTCTACATTTATATTTTAGGGTGGTTGGATGGGGAAAGGAAAGGGGGCTGTAGCCTCATTCTAATTAGAGCTGGTAAATGAGGGAGTTGGAGCTTCCTTCAGGTTGGAGTCTATAAATAGGGGGTTGGATCCTCCTAGTTGTAGTTATATAAATAGGAATTGTGTGCTTCCAATGGATGTACTGTGTTTCCACATAAAATACTAGTGTACTAGTGTTGGTATAGAGGCCGACCCAGGGTTCAACTCTTAATGACGCGCCAACAAACCCTAACTACTGACCCTTTTGGCAACACCTACGAAGCATATGAAGTCTCACCCAAAGTAGCAATAAGGGGGGTTGCAGGACACATGTGTCTACAACCAGGGGAAATGAAAAATGATTCCATAACAACAACACAATATAACCTAGAGGTTCTCAAAAATATTATACCTAGCCTCATGAAGTTAGTTTATACCTCCTATGTTTAATGGTGAACACAACCATGCAATAAAAATATAACATATAGAAAATAACAAAACATCAACCACAAAGAACAAAAATATTTACATGGTTCACCCTCTCCCTAGGGATATGTCCACAGAACTGTGTTTCTTGATATAATAGATGAAAACATACAGTTATATCTGCACACTTAGCTGCAGATCCTTCTCTCTCTTCCTCTTTATTTCCCCTCCCTACGCACCCAGCTGCAGGGTTGATCTTCGCACTCAGCTGAAGATTCAGAATACAAGAATTCTCTACAACAGAAACACTTCTATATCTCAATATTTCTATCACCAAACCCTCTCCACTCTTCTAGACCCCTTTTTATACATTCCATGACTCTTAAACAACCCTAGACTAAATCCTAGGTGCCAAAACCCTAGGTACCAAAGCCCTCATTTTAAGGGCTTCACCGACCCGTTCTTCCTTCTTCTCTGTGAGGTGCTCCAAAGCACCCATTGGTGTCCTCTTCCGCTCCCTGACTTGTCCATAGCCTATATTCTTTTTTTCTTTGTCCTCCTTGATCTTCTCTTCCAATGACTTGCTTTCCCTTACTTTTCTCTTTCCTTTATTCTTCTTTAATGACTTCGAACACTCCTCGGTTTGTGTTCCTTCCGCACACTTTGTACTTTGTCTTTATTCTTATTTAATCTTTGATTTCTTACTTATTACATGACCAAGGGCCAGAATTCCCCCAACACTCACATGTGACTCATCGCAAGTCACTGTAGGGTTGAGCCTCCTGTATTTCTTCAACTGCAGACTGTGCAGAGAAACCTATGCTTTCTTCTCTGTCACTCCCTATCTTGTGCAAACTGTCTTTTCTATTTCTAGTACCCAATTGCAACTGCACCTAGTACCTAGGCCCTTCTTTCTTTTCTTTTACTAAGAGTTGTGAGGCAGCTGGTTGTCAGAATACAACTTCAACTGGCTTTTATTCACTAAACCATCCTTCCATTCTCCATTAAGAGTCTTCAACTGCGCAGCTCCACCTCCTATAAAATAGGAAACATTGAATGGCCTAAGCTAATGTGTCCTGAAATTTCTTGGATGCTTCATGAACTTGCTGTCATATAATTACCAAATCTCTTTGTTTAAATGATTTCTTCTTGATGTGATTGTCATGGTAAGCCTTTTATCATTCTTTTTGCACTTCTTGATGAAATCCTACAATGAAACTGTCTTCCTCTAGTTCCATCAACTGCGTGAGCCTGTCTTGAACAACGTCGGTGTCATCCATACCTGTAAATGTTGCAATTCTAAGATTAGGAATCCAAGCCATAAACTAACTTAAAGGGAGTCTATGTTGTTAACTTTTTACAAGTAGCTCGATAAGCTTGTAACACTGTTGGAATTCTCAAATCCCAGTCATCTCTGTTAACACTGCAAATCTTAGTTAACGTTGTCTCCAAGATCTTATTGAAAGCTTTGACTGTACAATTCACCTATGGGTGGTATGGTGTGCTCTTCTGATGGTGAACTTCGAACTCCTGAGTCAAGGCTTCAATGGTTTTGTTAATGAAATGTGTGCATTAATCACTCATAAGGATCTTCAGACATCCAAATCTGGTTATGATATCATCAAAGAAGTGATCATCGACTTTTTTGATTGCCAACAACTATGCATTTGGTAGTGTATCATCCAAGCTGGTAGTTTCCTCTCCATGTTCTAACCTGGATAAGTGGTCAGGTCCCTTATTCATTCTCCCTGGCTTGACCACAATCTCAAAGTCATACTCCTGGAATAATAATAGCCATCTGCATATTCTCCCCCCCAACAATGGCTTGTTGACTAAGTAATTCAATGCAGAATGGTCAGTAAACATCTTAAAATGTCCTCCCAACAAGTAGTGTCTAAACTTTTGTAGCGCGTATACCATACCTAAGCCTTCTCTTTCAGTGGTAGTATAATTCATTTCATATGTCGAAAGATTCCTTCTAGAAAAGGCTATAGGGTGGTCAATATCTCCTACACCTGGATGTGCCAAAACTAATCCTAATGCAATGGATGAAGCATCAACATGTACATTGAATTCCTTACTCTAATCTGGAAAAACCAAAATAGGCGTAGTGACCATTTTCTTATTTAGTGTGTCGAAGCTCTGCTACAATTCTTCTGTCCATTGAAACTTACTATCCTTCTTTAATAAATTTTCCATAGGTGTTTTTATCTATGTGTAACCATTAATAAACTTTCTATAATATCCAATGTGTCCCAATGCAGTGCACAACTATCTAACCAAAGTAGGAGAAGTTAAATCGACAATGATAGCAACCTTGGAAGGATCTACCAAAAACCCCTGTTTACACACAATGTGTCCTAACAAAACCCCAAAAGGTGAAAAGAAAATACACTTCTTCAAGTTCAGGGAAATTTGACATTTCCTGCACTTATCCAACATTAATCTCAAACATTCAATATGATCTTTCAGAAGACTAAAAATGGTCCATTCATCAAAGTATGCCTCCAAGAATGCATGTAAACATTCCTTAAACGCTTCGACCACCACCTTGGAAAAGATGTCTAGTGTGTTCTTCAAACCAAAAGGCATCATAGTGTATTGAAAGGAACCCCATTTTGTTGCAAATGTAGTCTTATGTCTGTCTTCGTTAGCAATTCGGATGTGGTGATAGCCTGAAAATCCATCTGTGAATGAGTAAATTTCCTGTCCTCCTACATTATCTAGAACTTCATCAATAAAAGGTGTAGGGAATGGGTCATGTAAGCATGCATCATTCAATTTCCTTAGATCTACAAAAATTATGATTTCTCCTGACCTCTTATCCTAGACCACCATAGGGATTATCCATTTAGATTCTTCAACTGGTTATCTGATTCCTACTTCCAACATTCTATATAATTCAATTTTAACTTTATGCTTGTACTTGGGATTCAGTGTGTAAGGCCTCTGCTTGATAGGCCTTGCATCTTCTTTCAAAGGAATCTTCATTTCTCCCATGGGCCCTTTTATGCCCTTCATGTCTGTGAACTTGTTTGTAAACAAGTCCTGATACTCATGCAATAGTTTTGTAATCTTACTAATAGTAGAATCATCCCAATAGTCTCCAACATTAGCCAACTTAGGTTCTTGTTCTGTTCCAATATTAACTTTATTAATTTTAATTGGCTTCCCCACAAAAGGTACCTCAATCCCTGGCCCTTCTATGTCTCTTTGTCCTTCAGTTTCTRAGATGTCACGTTCCGAGGGTCATCATCCTCATCAACATTAATATTATAGCAACCTTGTAATCGCTGAAGAGKCGCAATCCATTCATCTTCTTCTTGTCAAAGGGGGAGGTTAGATACTTCCTTAAATACCTTTTGTCTTACAATTTGTAAATCCTGATCTACTGTTGGRTACTGAATTTCAAATAGGAGTGTGTCTATAAAGTTATGGGTCATACCATTCCAATCTGTAGTGGCTAAGCACAACTCTGCTTGAAGATACCAGTTGATAGGTGTAGTATCTASTGTGTTAAAGAACTTATGTACCCATTGTTCTTTAGGAATGCTACTCCAGGATTCCTCACAACTTCGCACATGGTTCTTAGGAAAACTCTAACCTATGTATCAAACTTTGTAKCCTTCATCTTGGTTTGAAAAAGACACTGTCATCAAGGTGCGACAATGTACCCACTATGTGATGTTCTTCTTGTGTGTTTCCCACCATCTAGTTGGTGTTTCTTTCAAGGCTTCCTCTAGTGACAACAAACTCTGTTGTATTGGTACAATTCCTTCAAATTCAAGTAGAAATGTCTCTAAATTATTCAAGCCATCAAATGTAGGAAGATTAGTTTCTTCTGTGCCAATCCAACGAACTACTTTATTCAATCTAGCACACCTCTCCATAGAGACTTCATACATTCTGTTATGCCAATTTTCCAATGCTTCTTCTGAATCTGATAAGCATGCACTTTCACTTCACCAACTTATATTTCCAACTATTGTAGGATTAATATAATCCTATTGTCCTTCTTTCATTTTATAGATATTCTCTAGATCATAGGCACAATATTCTTTCCTTATAGGTTCTGTGTATCTGCGACCTTCATCAGGATCGAGGGGTGCAGTGACCCTAAGACCATCACCTTCAAATTCCATTCTTCTCTTTTTTAGATCAACAACAGTCAAATTATTGAAAGCCCAATAAATGCCCAATAATGCAGGATAGGTACAAATATCATAAACTATCTCAATCACTTCGAAGTCTGCAAATGTCCTTACTCCATCGATGTCTATGGGGACATTATCTAGTCTTCCAAAGGGGCTCACTGCCCATTGATTATCCATCCTGAGCCTAATAGGAGAGTAAATCAATTTAGGTTTTCCCATCAATGCCCAAGTTTTCCTCATCATAACATTTACTTCTGATCCTAGGTCGAGGACCACATAGTCCATGTCGTAGTCTCCAATCTGAGCACTAAGGTGAAATTCCTTTCTTGTCCTCCTTTTTCTAGATACTTGATTCACAATTCTACTCAAAAGAGGATCTATTCTTCTGATTTCATACTTTCTTACCAGTGTTGTAGTTCCTGCACAACTCTTTCATATTTAATCAAGTTAATGCAAGTATACAAGAAGTCCACAAGATTGCTTATCTCTTTTCCTTGCCTAAGTGGGACAGACTGGTCAAATGTTGGAGGAATCTCACATTCCTTTACTTCTAGTTGTGCCCTAGATGAAGAAGCCTGTTCTCCTACAAATTCAATCATTGCTTCTACAAAAGTATGCTTTTCTTTCCTTGGATCAAACAATGGTGCCTTCTATGAATCTCTTTTGATTCCTGATCCATAAGTAGTCTTTCCTGGAGTCACCTTGTCTTCTCCTGTGACAACGATTCCTCTAGTAATAAAAATGACTCTGGGATCCTCACTGTGAGGTTCTGCTGATATTGGTTGGACTTGTTGGTTTCCACCTCGTCTTTCCTGAAGTTTAGATAACAATATTGTACAGTGTTCAATGACATGGTCAAATGAATTACAGTAGTTCCAAGAAGTGCAAGGGTTCTGAAAATCCCTTGCCAAATGACCTAGATGGGTATAGTTATAGAAAATAATTTGACCTCAACTTTGACCCATGCCTCCTCCTCGTCCTCTTCCTCTGAACCCACCACAAGGATTGAAGTTTCCTCTTCCTGGGGAATTGAACTACACAACATTTCCTTCTTTCTTTAGTTCTCCTTGAATTCTATATGCATCCCTTGATATTTCATGCATGAGATCATAAGCCCTACAATCCTTCTCATCAATCCCCACAGATTTGCAGAATGTACAATAGATATTGGTGGGTTTCTGGACATATTTCTTCATATAATAACATTCACCAGGGTGATTTCTAGTTCTACATACCTCGTACTAGGGTACAATAGCCTGCTTCAAAGGATTAGGGGCTCCAAAAGCCAAGTATTCATTCAATGAGGGACAATGTTCTTTGTCATGGCCCTCGGATTTACATCGCATACACCATATGTCTTCTCTTTTCTCCTCTCCTTTATCCTTCTTCATGTCTTCAACCTGTAAAGATAAACTAGTTAATTGATTCAAATTATGACTCATACCTGGGCTGGATTCTCCTATAGGGGTTGATTCTAGTTTCATGGAAATCTCTAATGCCTCAGCCTCTGAAGCGACCTTCTATTGCATCAGAGGAACTCTAATGTGTGGCAGGAGGGCAGTGATGAACCATTCCTTATGTTGTTCGTCGGGAATCTGAAAACTTAAATGGCCTTTCAAGGTCTTAAACCTTTGATCGAACTCCCAAACATGTTCATTTACCTTCTGCTTGATTTCCTTCAACTCTGTAATGCACTCTGAATCTGACTTAGGATTCTTGAACTCTGCACTCAATGCAGTAGTAATTACATTAAGTGGCTTAGGCTGTACAGATCCTGTAACAAACTTCATATACGAGATGAATGCATGATCCCTCAAGGTAGTACTAAACTGAGCTCTCTTAACAACTTTGTCGGTGACTTTCTTAATGCTCCATACAACTTCTCATAAAAACCAGTGCTAGTCAGGATCCTCAGATCCATCTCCCCTGAAAATGGGTAACCTCATTTCATCTGCCATGGATCTTCCTTATGTTCCCAATTGAGTATGTACTAAACAACTTATAACAATGCTCTGAGTTCTCTGATTACTCTAGTTACTCTGGTTACTTACTGTTGCTAAAACAACAAGAGGAGTAGAAATGCTTACTTCGAAAGTAGGCCCAGTCCCTGAAGTTTTTGGTTCTTCTAGGCGTAGTTCCTCAGCCTTTGCTTCCTTTTCCCTTGTGAACTCCGAATATTCTTCATCTGATCTCCCTGCTTCTTCTCCAATGTAGAAATCTTTGTTTTGTGCCAATATCCCGTAACTCTACTTAAATAGGTTTACAAGAGGAACCTTTTTTAATGATCTCCCACTACGTGTATGTCTAGCCTCTGCATCACTGTCTCTCTTTGAATTCCTAAACATTAGCTTCAAACTCCAACTGATTACTATATCTTCAAGATATTATTCTTATGCAATAACATCTTAATATTCATCTTTAAAAAGTGTAGAAACTTTCCTCCAGGTCCCTTGAAGAAATATCTCTCTGCTTGGCTATATGATTCCACTCTGTCAATAGCAAATTCAATAATGTATCCTCCAATAGTGCTATCAAAATAGATATCCACCACTCTAGACACAATGTTATCGACTCTCTTGACTTTCTTGATCAACGTTGATGTCCAAACCACAGGTGGTCTAGATCTGATTTCGGACTGAGTGTATTCTAATCTGGTTAGCCACTAGTACAATTCCTTGTGAACTCCTCCAAAGAAAATATCTTGCACGTCAGTAAAGATGTACCTCCCCAACCAGTCATTTGTACTAATGCTAGGGCTCTTGTTATGAGCTTTGGCGAAGTCCCTTTCCTATTCTTCTATCCACTTCTGAATCTCTTTCTTTGATGGGAACCACCTTAACATTCCCTTAAGAATATTCTGGTCCTAGCAACGAAACAATTTGTTGGTACAGGGGCAGACCCAGAGTTCAACTCTTAATAGTGCACCAACAAACCCTAATTACTGTCCCTTTCGGAAACACCTACGAAGTAGATGAAGTCTCACTTGAAGTAGCAATAATGGGGGTTGTAGGACATAGGTGTCTACAACCAGGGGAAATGAAAAATGATTCCAGAACAACAATGCAATATAACCTAGAGGTTCTTTAACAATATTATACCTAGCCTCGTAAAGTTAGTTTATACCTCCTATCTTTAATGGTGAACAAAGCCATGCAATAACAATATAACAGATAGAAAATAACACAACATCAACCACAAAGAACAACAAGATTTATGTGGTTCACCCTCTCCCTAGGGCTACGTCCACAGAACTATGTTTCTTGATATAATAGATGAAAACATACAGTTATATCTACACACTTAGTTGTGGATCCTTCTCTCTCTTCCTCTTTATTTCCCCTCCCTGCACACCCAACTGTAGGGTTGATCTTCGCACTCAGCTGAAGATCCAGAATACAAGAATGCTCTACAAAAAAAAAAGACTTCTATATCTCAATATTTCTATCACCAACCCCTATCCACTCTTCTAGACCTCTTTTTATACATTCCATGACTCTTAGACAACTCTAGACTGAAGCCTAGGTGCCAAAACCCTAGGTACCAAAACCTGCATTTTAAGGGATTTGCCGACCTATTCTTCCTTCTTCTCCACGAGGTGCTCCAAATCACCCATTGGTGTCCTCTTCCACTTGCTAACTTGTCCATGATCTATCCTCTTTGCTACTTTGTCCTCCTTGATCTTCTCTTCAAACGACTTGCTTTCCCTTACTTCACTCCTTCTTTTATGCTTCTTTAACCAATTCGACCCCTCCTCGGTTTGTGTGCCTTCCGTGCACTTCATACTTTGTCTTTGTTCTTCATTAATCTTTGCTTTATTCCTTATTACATGACCAAGGGCCAACAACTAGTGTACTAGTTTTCTCCCGCGTTGGGTTTCCATGTAAAATACTAGTGTATTATGTTTATGTGATGTTAATACATTGAATTATGGTGTTGATGATAAACTAAGTGCTCATGATATTTATTGGAGGCTTTATATTGTGATTAAAAGTATTGATTGTGCTCATACTGATTCACCCCCCCTCTCAGTATTCAAATAATTGGAATCAGAGTAGGTCCTTCAGGAAGTAGTCTAACCACTAGAAGGATATCATGAAATACACTAAAGATTGGAGCACCAGTGTTTGACAATCATAAATGTACCTTATGGAGTAAAAGGATGAAAACATTTTTATAGGAACATGGAATTGATGTTTGACAATCAGTAGTAGATGGATATATAGTGTAAACCACTCCCCCAACTAACAAAGATGGAAATAAACTCATAAAAAACAACTCAAAGGCTAAAGGTACCATTATGAGAAGTTTAGTTGATTCGGTATTTGTCAAGATTATGGATTGTGATAGTGTAAAGGATCTTTGAGATAAAATCCAAAATATTTATGAAGGATATACCAAGGTTAAGAGAGATAAGCTTCAAATTTTGAAAGCTAAGTTTGAACAATTGAAGATGATGGAAGATGAAGACATTGCAGCCTACCTTCTGCAAGTTGAAGAAATAGTTAACACTATTAATGGATTGGGAGTAGAATTTGATGAATCAATGGTTGTTCAAAAGGTATTGAGGTCTCTTCCTATTGCATTTGATCCTAAAATATCATCCCTAGAATAAAGAGAAGATATCAGTACATTGAGCATGGATGAGCTACATGGAATATTTACAGCCTATGAAATGAGAACAAAATAGGATAACACAGTCATGAAGGAAACAAATTTCAAGGAATCTAAGAAGACAAATAACAAGAATAAGAAAAAGTCAAAAACAGGTTGCAGTTGTAGTGATGATTCAAATGAAGATGAAGAGATGGATAACTTCACAAGGAAATTAAAGAAAGGAACCGACAAATAAAAAGGTATGCTTCCATTGAAATATTTTAATTGTGGTGGTATTGGTCATTTTCATTCTAAATGTCCTGATAATAATACAGATAGTGATGAAGAAGAATCTTATAAAAGGGAAAATAAATATCAAAAGGGAAACCGAAGAAGAAACAAAATGGAATTCTTCAAGAAATGTTTCTACTCAAAGGAGGACAATTCCTCATTAGATGAGGAGGATAATGATAGTGACAGTGATTTCAAAAGATTACTCTTCATGGCAGTAGAATATGATTTTGAATAAGAAGGTGATGTTGGACACACCGTCTACACTGAAAGGGGGGGGGGGTGAATAGTGTAGGGATATTTTCCCCAAAACTTCCCCTTCACAAAACTCATAAGTTAGCAATCACCATTTACTCATTACTTATTGTTTTCATTTATAAACAATTAAATGTGAACATACATGAGAAACATATATCAACAATATATCATTAACAAATCATCACCACAAGGAACACAAGATGTATGTACAATTTTCTTTTTATTACGGACTACAATCCTTGAGTTTATCAACAACAACTGAATAGAGTACAACTCTACAAGAGCACCAACTCTATAATGAAGGACTCAGCTTACACCCTCAGTGCCAACTGAGATGAGGAAAAAATCCTCAACATATATCAATCTATCAATAGGTACATGACATGTCGGTAGTGCAACATGTGTATGTACATGCCCTACCAGTAGTACAACTTGCATATGTACGCGGCCAGTTTGTACTACAACCTACATATCACTTCTGAGCTCTTAGGGTTTTCTCTTCAAGCTGAACTCAGGTCCTTTGCAACCTTCAATCACACTCTCTTATGTATTATATTGTCCAGTTTGACCCATAACCAGTCACACCACATCCAAGATCTCCAACAACTAACTCATGCTTCTCAACCATAAAATATGAATGCTACTCATCATGTATAAGAAACTAGCATACTATAGAAATCATAAGAGTGCTTCTCACTCCATCAACCAAAAAAAACCACATCACAACAACCATACCAAGAATTCCTTAATAATTCACTACAAAAAAAGAAAGAGTGTCCATCAAGACAATAATGTAACCATACCCAAATTTCTATGGAAGATCTGAGCCCATAGAATGCACATCGGGAACCTGCTTCAGTCTCCAAGAGCTTGTCATCAAATCAAACACAGTTCTTCATGATGTCATCTACTGTACACACCCTTTCCTCATTCAACCCACGTATGTACGCACCCTGGCTCACTACAACCCCCGTATACCTCAGAAACTAGGGTTTCTGAAATTCCAATAATTTTTCCGTCATGATCTCAGACTTGCTGATGTTAGAAAAACAGGACCATGGAGCAATAAAAAAAAAGAAAAAAAAGAGGAAATTAAACACAGAATATACACAATACAATAGAGATAAAAATTTATGTGGTTCACCCAGTGTGGGCTACATCCACCAGATAAATTTCCAGGTCCTTCCTTTATTATTATCTAGCATATGAAGGGATACAACCTACAACAAACCCGTTGTAACTTCCTCTTCTTTCTCTCACAGTCTCCTATCTCAGAATACAATATTCTCCATAATCCATAGTCGCAATACATTTCCCTCATAACAGAGGGTTTCCTTCTAGGGAAAAAAACCCTAACATAATTTCTATCGTTAGATCTGCGACCTTATAATGAATGGTCCAGATTTACAATGAAATTACAATACACATTTACGAGGCAATTTTTCCTTCAGGGGCTTCACCCCCGAACCCTAAAGAGGGGGTAACCCCCCTCTACACTCCCCCGCGTGGAAGAGTGTATATACTTATGGGGTGTAAATACTTCATGGGGTATGAACACGGCTAAAAACAAAAGACCTCTGAATTAAGAAGATAATTAGGCTCCACAACCAACAACCAAAAATTTGATGCATCCATGAGATCCTCCAGATCTCTTCTCTCACGGAATAGATCTTCAATACATGCTCAAGAGATATGCAAAATATGCAAAAAGAATTTCCTTACACAAGAGACCCTTGCCTCTTATTTATACTCTCCAAGTAGCTTCCTTAGAAGCATCTTCTAGGTCACTTAACCCACTTCTAGGCTACTTAACCCATTTCTAGGTCACTTAACATATTTCTAGGTCACTTAACCTATTTTAAGGTTAACCACTTTCCATAATTAGAAAGTTCTCCATTTAACCACTTTGGAGTTCATCCATTTGTACTCCTTATCAACCATGATAAGACAATAATGAATCATCTTTACATCAATTCAATAATGCATCATATACCAATGAAACCACATCGATCCATCTACCTCTATGCATCATGTATCAATGACAACTCATTGATCCATATTCATCTATGCATCATGACAACATATGACTATGATTCACACTTCATCAGTATAATATGATAAGACACACATCAAACCTTTAACCATTGACATCATTCAATCATCCTCTGGCATCAACCAATTCCTTGACATCAATCCTTTGACATCATTCAATCAATCATCTTTTTGCATGAATCAACCAATCATTCTTTGGCATCAATCAATCCCTTGACATCAATCCTTTGACATCAATTAATTAAACCTTTGGAATCAATGCCAACATGATCCAACAATTGAATTCGATCTGAGAGAAAAGATAATCAGTGCATTATAAGAACTTAGGAAAGAAAGAAAGAAAAACAAGTCACTCAAGGAAGAGTTAAAAATGAAAGAGGGATCTCATAATTCCAACTCTCAAGAAATTGAGCAGACGATCATGAGTCTAAAAATTCAAACAGAAGAAGACAAAATAATTGTGAAGTACTTAGAAGTTAGTTAGAAGAAAAGGAGAAAACAATTGGAATCTTGGAAGAAACAATAGTCTCTTTAAGGAAAGATATTCATAAGAAAGATATGCAGCAGAAGAGCACTAGAATATTGGATCAAATCATCATCAGTCAAATACCTATTAGAATGTAATGGATTGTGCTCATTTTACCATTGAAAATATCTCTATTGTCACCCAACCATAGGCCGAAGCCACCCTCCTAGCACCTTAACCTTGATAGAGAATCACTCCAGAAGCAAACCCTAGGCTAGATAGCCAAACAAAGGGTAATGCACCTTTCCCCAAGGACAACACACCAACAAGAGATGATAAGATGTTCCAAACCCTAGCCAAGAGATAGTCCAAGTGTAACTAATATCTGCAGCAACTGCAATGACAACTCTCCTCCAAACCTATGCAAAAACTGGGCAACTGCAGTGCACACAAGTGTTGCTATGCAATTTTGAGACTACCTACTAGAATGAGAACTGGCCTCCTGTATTTATACTAATTTTGGCTAACTTCGTGGGCCAAATTCTCATTCTAGGTATCTATTTGTTCATTATATATTATTATTTCTAGTCAACTTCTTCTCTTGGAGGCTAATAACCTAATATAATTTATCTTCTTGAGCCGACAAGTCTTCTAGGGTTATTAGCCAACTCATTAGGGTTTCTTCTTACTTCTTGGGGTATTCTATCCTCGTCAAGTTTACACATGGAGGTAAATACCTCCCACAACTACCATAATATCAACACTCCCTCCTAGCTAAGGAGGTATTACAGGTAATGGTCTTGAGCACAAAAACATACCATTCACCCGATAGCATCAACATAGTTGTACATACTAGATCATGAATAGATCATGAGCACCATCATCATCATCATCAGTGTCACCAACTACATCATCTCTCGAAACCATAC
>JASDQU010737650.1:7427-71840 GCA_032191745.1 Picea mariana
TGTTAAGATTATGGTGTACTTGCTGAAGGATGGAAGGGCCCCCATGCACTGATGCCAGTACACCTATGTGTTGTATATAGTAGGTAAAATTTGTCATTTGTATATTCATGTTATTTTTATGTTCTTTGCTTTAGTAGTTTAGAATAGACAACTTCAATCCTCACACATATTGTGTTGTGTCTCTAAGCTTACGAGCTCCTGGTTGACATTAAATCGTTGAGAATTTATGCGACATATTTTTCACTCAACAATGTAGTCTCCCTTTCTACTGCCTGATATGATTGTTCTTGAACCTCTCTTAGATTGGAATCTTCAGACTTCATCTCCGGGTCTTCGATTAAATATGTACACACCTACATGTTCTCATCAAAAAGTTTTTGCAGTCGCCTTCAATATTCTTGATGTTGGCAATTGTTGTGGTTGTCGTTCTCTTTCTTCCTTCACACACCTATGGTGGCGATCCTGGAATGATCCTTATATTTAAATATTCTATATATGGTTGTAATCCCTTAATGAATTCATCAATAATGTGCACTTGTTCCTCCATAGTCACCTCAATTACTAAGGGAACTTCTGGAATTGATTTATACAACTTTTGGACTATTTCTTGGGTCTTCTTCGCCATGCTCCTTACTTCATCATTTTCCTTGAATGTGTTCCTAGGATTCTCTTCCTATTACTTACGCTTATTTGCAATGAGCCTTATATTTTATTCCTTCTCCCTCTTGAATGGATCTTCCCACCTAATGGAAACCTAAGTCTGAACGACGACACCGAGGGTTGTGTTTCCCACTGCAAAAGAATCACTTCTACTGGGTGAAATAACTCTATTAAGCATCCTCTTCCTGTAATCATATTCTCTATCAATAATCCACCGAGGTTTCTTGAGATGGATACCATCCTCCTCTTCACCTATGCCCCATGGTACAATCTTCAGATTAATTGTGTGCGTCGTATACGAAGCCGATTTTTGTGAAACCTCTCTTTCATTGGGATCCTGATCCGATTCCTTCTCATTTACTATCATGAAGCATTCATAACCCTCGAACCTATTACTGATTTTTTTTAATTATGTGTACAAATTTATGTTGGAACTGATTCAAGCCCTGCATACGATATACTCTCAGTGCATGAGTATTTTTCCTTAGCCAGCTCCAAAAATGGTTGTTCATCAATAATGTCACGATCCACAAAATTGAGGCTGACAGTCTTTCCAAGCATATCTCCTCCCCTAATCATCCTAGGGGGGATCGGTGGTACTGCTAGTAGATATTTCCCCATTTGTCTTAGGTGAGAGGTTCCTAAACTAGCACTGTGTGTGTTCTATGGAAGTTGTAGCTCTTCTCTATTCTCCAGTTCGCTCTTATTAGTTATCGTTGATATTTGAGAATGATTTACACTTAACGATCTTCTTATGTTTTTGTGCTTTTGTGCCGACCATACCTGTCCCATCCTACCTTAACTAACTTTTCCAATCCACTTTCGTGGTTTTTGAGTTGTTAAATAATTACATCTTGATTACAAAATCCATCGGGTAATTTATCCCTCATACTTTCAATCTGTCGTGATTTCCAACGGATTTTCCCATTTAGTACTTATACAATGCTTTTATGACATGTCACTCCCACTGTGTAACTATCATTTCCATGTTTTAATTATTTTAATGGTCTTGTCATTTCCAAATTGTGCACTGGTGTATTGTTGTTTTATCTGTATGCATCACAATCTATCTCGTCTGTGTCTCATCTCCTATTTTGGAGAAATGCTATGCTGATGAGTGATGATGATTCATTCTATGCAAATTCTTATGCCTTAGTATTTGAAACCTCTTTTTATTTTCCCTATATCCACTTTTTATTTGTTTTTCCTTCTTTTTCTTGCCTAATATGATACAACTACTATAATACATGTATTCCATCACAACCCAAATTACTGCACAACCTATCAACCGTCTCTATATAGTTTTAGCCGAATTCCATTCATCATTCCTTCCAAGACTTCTCCATTAGAGGTTTCCAACCATGCAACACTTGTCTCTATTAGTTGTTGAATCACATAAGTTCATAACCAGTGCATTTGGAAGTTCCATGGATGCTACATATACTTGCTATCATAGAGTAATACCAAATCTCCAATTTGAAAATTCTTTTGTTTAATGTGTCGATCATGCTTGGCCTTCTCTCTGGATTTCTGAACTTGCTAATGGAATCCTATGACAAAATGATCCTCCTCGAGTTGTACTAATTGTCCCAACCTCTCCTCTATTGCACCAGTATCTGATAGCTATGTGATTGTTGCAATGCGCATAATAGGAAGAATAAACTCCATTGGCATCAATGCTTCTTTCTCGTAGACCAACTTGAAAGGGGTCTATCCTATCAACTTCTTGATTGTAGTCTTGTTATCTAATAATACTACAGGAAATATTAAGTCCCAATCATCTCTCCCTACATCAAAAATCTTTGTCATGAAAATCTCCAAGATCTTATTAAAATCTTCCATAGTTCCATTGGCCTGAGGGTGATATGGGGTACTCTTTTGGTGATGAATCTGAAACTCCTCGGTCAATGTGACAATTGTTTTGTTTAGAAAGTGTTTCCCTTGATCTTTGAGTAATATGCATGGACATCCAAACCTTGTGACTACATTTTTTAATAGAAACCATGCAACAATTTCCATAGTACACTCTATAACTAGGGATACTTCTGTCAATATTGTCAAGTACTCTGTCATAGTAATGATATACCTTTCCCCTAATATTCTTTCTTGTGGGTTGATTGGCCCCACAAATTATATGGCCTATTTATCAAATGCTTGAAACATAACCTATGGATTCAAAGGCATTTTGTACCTCCTATATGGTTTTTCCACTCTTTGGCATACATCGCATGACTGACAGTATTCCTTCGCATCCTTGTTAATTTTCGACCACCAAAGCCTTGCGCACAAAATATTATGTGCAGTTTCTCTCCCTACGTAATGTTCTCCAGTAATTCCATCATGTTATTCTTCAAGTATTACCAACCTTTTTTGCTCCAGCACAAAGCATCTCAGTATTCCATCTGCACCCATCTTGTATAAGTGCCCTGCAATCAATTGATAATCTGTTTCTTTCACCACCAATTGTTTCTCTTGTGCTACAATCATCTCAGATGGAGCCATGAATGTGTTTAGAAACTATACAATGTCCAAGAAATAAGCATCCACCATCCTTACTACAAATAGTTGCGCATTTGGGAAGTTGTCATCTAAATTTCCTGCATCTTCCCTTGACAATATGCATCATAGATGATTTGTTCTTAAATTTATCTTCCTTGGTTTCACTATGACTTCAAAATCATATTACTGAAATAATAAGATCCACCTGCATATTCTCCCCCCAAACATTGTTTTGTTGACTAAGTAATTTAATGCAGAATGGTCTGTATACATCTTAAAGTGAGACCCCAATAGATAATTACTCTATTTATGTAGTGCATAGACCATCACCAATCCTTCTCATTCTATGATTGTATAGTTCTTCTCTGCTATAGACAACTTTCTGCTTGAAAAAGAAATTGGGTGATCTATGTCTCCTTCCCCAAGCTAGGATAGTACTACACCTAATGATATGGATGATGTGTCCACGTGTACATGAAACTCCTTGTTCCAATATGGAAAAATTAAAATCGGTGTAGTCACCAACTTTTGTTTCAGGGTTTCCAACCCCATATGATAGTCTTCATTCCATTGAAACTTCGCTTCCTTCTTTAGTAACTTCTCCATCGATGTTGTGATGTATGCATATCCCTTGATAAATTTCCTATAGTACCATGTATGACCCAACATCGCCCTTAGTTGTCTAACTGATGTAGGTGGTTCTAACAACAAAATGGATTTTATCTTAGATGGATCTACCAATGGTCCCTATTTTCACACTACATGTCCCAACAAAATTCCAAACAGTGCGCAAAAAATTCAGTTCTTCAAGTTTAGTGAAATCTAACATTGTTTGCATCAATCCAACATAAGTCTAAGAAATTCTATATGATCCTTCATTATTCAAAATACTACACAATCATCCAAGTAGAATTCTAGTAACTTATGTATGAACTCCTTAAATGTTGCAACTACTACCCTGGAAAACACTGCAAGGGAATTCTTCAATCCAAAGGGCATAGCCGTGTACTGATAATTTCCCCATTCCATCACAAAAGTGGCCTTGTGTCAATCCTCCTACATGATTCTTATCTAATGGTACCTGAGGAATCTATCTGTAAAAGAGTAAGTTTCCTAGCCTCTCACGTTCTCTAGTACCTCATCCTTGAATAGTGTTGGAAATGGGTCATGTAAGCATGCGTTATTTAACTTCCTTATATCTACACAGATCCTGATTCCTCATGTCTTATTGTCATGTACCACCATCGGACTGATCCACTCAGATTATTCTACTGGTTCAATGATTCTCGTGTCCATCATCCTATCTATTTCAGCTTTTACCTTCTCCTTATACCTCATATTTATCCTGTAAGGCCTTTGGCGTATTGGCTTAGCTCCTGGTTTAAGTGGGATCTTCATCTTGCCTAAATCTCCTACTATTCCCTTCATCTCTAAAAAATTCATTGGAAATAGGTCCTCGTATTCTCGCAGTAAGTATGAAATCTTCTCAACTGTCTCCTCACTCCAATAGTCCCCTATCTATGCAAACTTGGGATTCTCTGTTGTCCCAATGTTTAACTTCCGCATATTTATTGGTTGTGTATATGCAGCGTATTTGAGCTCTAGAAATTATATGGCTCATTCTACTTCGATCTCAAGTATCTATAAATTCCTAGGATGCTATTCATTATACTCTTCCTTGGATACATTATAGAATTCCAATAGCTTACAGATAATCATATTATCTATGTGCTCGTTGCATACTAGTATCACCTCCATCGTCTCTTCTTCTGAGAAGATTTTCTTATGAATTACCTGTAGCATTGCATCTATGGATGGAGATTCATGTTCAAATGTAAATGTGATTTTTAACCTCTAGACAAGTTATTCCAATATTGTTGTATCCCTATGCATTTCCAACTCCAAATATGAGTTCTTCAAAATTGTGTCTAGTGTGTGTATAAATTTGTCTATCTACTCTCCCTCTGGTAATGAACCTCAAAAAGCCCTGCATTGTTCCACATGACCTGCTGGGTCACTCTCCCCTATATAATTTTTATGCAATGGTTTCTCCTTTAGTTCCAAACCTTATTTGAAATAGTCTTTTGTAGTGTAACTAGTCTTTCATTCCCTCTTTGTGTGCATCCCACTATCTAGTTGGACTCGATTTTAATACCACATCTAGTGCTAACATCCTTTGTTTTTCGAGTACCTGCAACTCAAATTCTTTTACAAAAATACTTATATCAGTAAATCCAACATACCTAGGTGAATTACATAGCTCCGTTCCAATCCAATGCAAGGATCGGGTGATCTGCGCACAATATCTAGTTGACACTTTGTGCATTCTTTGTTGAAAATGCTCTAGAACTTCTTCATAATATAACGCACATGAATTGATAATTTTCCAAATCAATGCACCATCTATTGTCAGGTTAACATAACCCTCCATATGCGCAGTCATGTTATATAAATTGTCAATGTCATTCCCTCTTATCGGTTCTATGTATCACTTTCCTTCTGATGGGTCCAAGGGTGCAGTGACTTTCAAATCTCCAACTTCAAATATCATCTCCCTCCTCTTCAATTTGATGATCACTTGTTTATCAAAATCCCATTCTATTACCATTAGTGATGGATATGGTTTTATTTCATCCACAATATCAATAAATTCAAAGTCTGCCATGTTGTGTACCCCATTTATGTTCATAGGTACTCCTATCATCCGACTAATCGAAAAAATATTTTGTGTTGATTCGCTATCTTGAGTTGAAAAAGAGACCATACCAACTTGGGTTTTCCCATAAAATCCCATGTCTTCTTAGGTAACACATTCACATCATAACCTAAGTCCAAAATAATACTATCCACATCATACTCCTCAATCTACGCACTAAATTCAAATTCTTCATTAGTTCACTTCCTATGCAGTGCCTGATTTACCATTCCTTTTACATTAGGAGTTTCCCTTCGTCTTGTGCCGTGATCAATGATGTCGTATAATGTACTCATCGTAGACTCATATTTTATTAGCTCTACACAATTTCTCAAGAATTTTTTTAGCGTACTTACCTTCCCTCTTGGCTTCTGTGGCATTGTGCGATCTTCTTTATCAGGTGCCCATGACATTGATGCTCCCCAATCGACTATGAGTACTTATTTCCTTTCCCTATGATACATATATTTTTCCTTCTGAGGATCAAAGGCTAGCATAGGAACTGTTGACTTCCTTACCCATTGTTCAATATGCTTTCCTTCATCTCTCCTATAAGTACTTGTTCGAGCTCCTTCACGCATAACAAAGACTACTCTGGGTCCTTCATTGCGTCTTTTGATTGATATCATCTGCACATTCAGATTCAGATTCAGTTTTTGGTTTCCTCTGGCCTTCCACTTCACAATTGGTTGGGGACAATATTTTGTCGAAAGATCTAGTGCTCTGCAATATGTTCACGTTGTACATGGATTTTGTAACATCCCGTTCTACTGAGCACACTTTTATTGACATATTCTTTGAGGAAACTTGCATGCAAGTGATCCAGTTATAGTACATTATGATTTCATTTCTATTATGAGCTATATATGATGTTGATGATGTATTGTAATTCATTGTTACTTTCATATGTATATTTATTTATAGATATTATTGACGAGTTCTCTTAAGTGTAGGACACATGACAGGTTATGGATATTGATGGGATCAATGGACTTCCTTGGACTCCAAATTGAGTTAGGGAGTGGATTGTATTTGTTTGAGTATTTCATTTTATGTACATGTGATATATGATTGATTCCAGTATGATTTATGTATATGGATTATTGACACTGTTTTTGTCAGTGGATGCAGGCTTGACAATGCTTGATAATCCGACTCACATAAGGAGTAAAGGGGGAATGCACAAAAACCATACATTTGAGGGAGAGGTGTGGCAACGTCCCTCTCACAACATACTAGCACTCTTATTGTGGTATAAATTGTAGGTTAACGATTACCTAGTTCAAGACGTCCATGATTTAATGAGGGAGGACTGAGACAATCTCTCACGAAGATTTCTAAGGGGCGCACAATAAGGCAAAGTCCTTATTCCTTAGAAGCCCTTAGTCTCTCACAAGGTCGACTGAATGGAGTTTTTACTCCAAGAGTCAGACAAACTTCCAAAACCATTCGAAGGTGAGTGGCACCCTTGGAGCATGGAGGTGTGTCTTGAAGGGAACGTTGTGTAATTAAAACATGAGTCAATAAATCTAGGTGGCCTAGAAAACATTTAAATGGTTAGACCTTGTACCATATTAAAATGTAATATGGTATTACCATATTAATTGGTCAGTATAATATAAAGCCTGACAAAAGACTAAGCCTAAGTATAGGCCTAAGTCTAAGTCTAAAATTCAAATAAATGACTGATTGAACTATGACATAAGTTAAAATATTTGAGATAAATTCAAACTCTAGAAAAAAATGGGAAATAAATTTAAAGGGTGGAAAAAATGCACATGTGTGCATGAAATTAATAAAAGGATTTTTAAAATAGAAATAAATAATAACTTGAGAGAATAGGTGTATACATAGAATAGTATATTAAGTCAAACTACCACTAAGTCTAACTAGAAGAAGACTCATAATCCAACTCTAACTAAGATCTAGTTAGGAGACACTCATTAAATGAGAATTTGGGGAACAAAGGGACAACTAAGAGAAAAAATAGGAACACATTGGGGAATGTGGGAGAGTTTGGATTTTTAAATAAAATAAAAACAATAATTACTTGTGCAACTTGGGGAGAGTGTGACAAGTGTGTGGGTGAATAATCCTAATTAAATTAATTAAAAAGTTGATTAATTGTGCATGAGGACATGTGTCAATGGGGGTTCTTATATAAAACCAATGTGGTATAAGGGAAATGGATCTCACTTTTCTTGGTAATGTTATGCTGCCAAAACTTTGTGGACTATGTTTTACTTGTGGGAGTTGGGATACCAAACTTGTGGAAAGAGTGGAAGCTCTTCCTTGTGAGGCAAGCCTTGGAGCTATTGTTTGTTGATTTCTATTGTGTGGCCTCTTTGTGGCTCGAGGGGATAAGGAGGAAGAAGAATACCCCTAGCGTTGGCTGGGAGGTACCCATGATTTCCTAGGATTAGCAGGTCAAAGGAAGGGACGCACGAAAGTTTCAAGCAACGGATCATTCTATGATCCATCAATATTTCGGTTACGGTATTGATAAATTAGTTACCTATTGGTTGATGTATTTCTTTGCACCTATGAAATTCCAAAAGGAAACATATATCATATTAGAACGTTAACACTATGTACATTCTGGTTATTATTATTACATTTATTTTATTAATCTTGTTGGTGTAAGCAATGATAAGTTAGGCCATATACTATACATGTTTTTTTCTCAATTTCATACACTCTGTTGAATATACTCTGAATGTCTGTTGGGCTCTAAATATGTTCTAAAATCAACCTCTATGCATCAGCCAAAGGTAGGTGCTAGCATAAGCATTTTAATTGTTGCCTACGTAGGTTCTTACCTTTCGTTTTCAATACCCAGCCTCCAGAGATGCAAAACCTATAAAGGAACAACAATCGTAAAGGGAACGACAGTTGTTCTATTCAAATGAACGACACTTCCTGTAAAGGGAACAACAATCATAAAGGGAATAAAAATTGTTCTATTCAAAGGAACGACACTTACTGTAAAGGGAACAACAATCGTAACAAGGGAACACCACTCGTTACATTGGGATGAACTAATGTTGAATCAATTGCATTGTAGTATTTTCTCAACTATTTAATTTGTCAACCCGATGAAGTCTTTTATTTCGAAGTTACCATGCACAATATATGCAAGAAACAAATTCCAACTAACACTATTATCTATTTAATAAAATAAAACACATAACTTAAAATCAATCAAATCCGCTCTTGCTTGAAAATACACTCAGCTAAAATAAAATCACTACCACACTCTTACATAAATTAAAGGAGTATTAACAAAATGGAGTAACAACAACAGGAATTGAATCTTACTGTAATAACAATCTAATAAACAACACACAATTGTGAGCAATGATCAACTAATCATAAACCAAGACAAATTAAGACAATGAAAAGAAAAATACAAATAAATGAATAAGACCAACACATACCATATTGAGGGGGCCCTACCTCACCTAGCATGCATGGCCAAAAGACTTACAAGATCAAGATAAAGTTGCACATAATTGCAGATCCATCAGCTCCTTTGTATTATTGAAAAAAACTCAGAAATTACATAATTTCAGCTCTTTCTTACAAATAAATTCTATATAATTTCATGAATGAATCTCTCTTGATTGAAGAGGTCTTATTTATACAAATAAAATCCCCAAATCCGTAGGTTGTTCAAACAAATTGCTAATTTTAGAGAACCAATCGCAACTGTAAATCTGGAAACATACCCTTATAAAGAACCACCGATTTCTCTCAAACTGTAGCTCCAATTGGAAAAAGACCCATGTTGAACTCAATTGGGCCCATTATGAACAAAACCCATGTATTTGATTTTTGATATTCATCCTCATCTATTCACAATATTCCACGCAACTTCGTCTCTCCTTATCTGCCATGTTTTTCACTGAAAACGGTTAACCACAAGCTGAAACTCACAGGTGCCATTTGGAGGTTGGAAACTTGACTGCTGCAACTATTGCTACATAAAATCACTCGTCAAACCATCATCATAAAAATCATTCATAATAGTTTTTAATTCATTAAAAATGAAGGAAGAATAATCATTATTAACCACTAAAGCATAACAAGAATACTATGTTATTTTATGAGTAGTTGTAGCAAATGTATGGCAAATGGAATGATAAATGAATGATAATAGGACGAATAAAGGATGGAATGGATGTCTATAGATGATGAAAATATGGACAAATATGTGATCCAACATCTTCCCCACACTGAAAATGTTGCATGTCCTCATGCAACTCAATACATTGCATTAACCAAGCTGTTAAGGACGCATTTGAATGTTGTTGATACAATGGATTTTCATGCAAAGAACAACTCATATGAAGAAGGTATTTTGATAGTTTTATATGTCTCAATTTAATGCACATTCTTGCAAAAAATCATAACAATCCAATACACAAATCCCAAGATATCATGTTGTTGAAACTCCTCGTAATTGAAACTCTCTTGAAACAGTCTTGATAACACCACATTTTTTACAAAGTACAAAGTGGGTTTTGTAGGCATATTAATCCCATGCTTCATCATACCAAAAATCATGACAATCCAGTTCGTCATTTGGAAGATATGCCCAAATCAATTTCTGCACTTTTTGTAGAAAAATAACATGTATGAGAAAAATAAATATGAATGGAAAATGAGAGAACAAACCATCATGCATAGTAACTCCTCTTCTTCTGCCCCACTCTGAAAAATGTTGCATGTCCTCATGCAGCTCAATACATTGCATTAACCAAGTTGTTAAGGACTCAATTGAATGTTGTTGATACAATGGATTTTCATGCAAAGAACAACTCAGATGAATAAGGTATTTTGATAGTTTTATATGTCACAATTTAATGCACATTCTTGCCAAAAATCATAACAATCCAATACACAAATCCCAAGATATCTTGTTGTTGAAACTCCTCATAATTGAAACTCTCCTGAAACAGTTCTGATAACACCACATTTTTTACAAAGTAAAAAGTGGTTCTTGTAAGCATAATAATCCCATGCTTCATCATACCAAAAATCATGACAATCTAGTTCATCATTTGGAAGATATGCCCAAATCAATTTCTGCACATTTTTGTAGAAAAATAACATGCATGAGAAAAATAAATATGAATGGAAAAATGAGAGAAAAAACCATCATGCATAGTAACCCCTCCTCTGCCCCACACTGATTGTATAGCATGTCCTCATGCTGCATTATGAAATCAAACTAAAACACAATATCAAAAGAGATCCTCTACAGAAAACTAATGCATAAGAAGACAATCATCTCTAGGTACCCCTTGCTTATGTATACAACACAATCACCATCAAATTCCATCAATAGGTTTTGTTTGTACTTAAAGGCAACATTTTTAATGGGAAAACAATCTGCAAACCTTGAATCTGGTCATGAACTTGCTGCAAAATGATTAGTACAGGATTATCTTTTACTGCTGGTTGTAAATACCTTATAAATGCTTAAATACCAATCCTCCAATCTTGGAAATCCATCGAATATTATCTCAGAATGTGATTGAGCTAGACATGTCATGATTTTACCATCAAATGCTTAACCATATGTATTTGACAATCCACATACCATATGATATACCCTCTAATAATCTTAGTTTCACTTATGGGGATTGCAGCCTTGTAATCATGGGATTCTAGATCTCAAAACAACTTGCTTGGTTTGTAAGTTACCTCACAGGTTTTCATCATTGATAAGACTTCTTTTCCATGAAAAATCATAACATTAAGACTGTAAGGACCAAAGTTTTTACCATCATTATGAAGTGCTAAGAATTTTTTAATCAATACATGCATCAGTGTATCATGAACCAAGAAAATGAACCACGTACCTTTGTATTTCTACCCATGTGTTTAAAAGAAAATGGCTTCTACAATAATTTCTTTTACTGTAGGTTCTTGTGGACAATCCACTTCCTTATTCAAATAGATTCTTGGGCATGCATATTATCTGGTCCATTCTTCGTGTAATGAAGATAACTCATAAAAAAATGTAGCCAACCAATTACAAAATATGGAAATTCCAATAATTTTGCCCAACACCCAAGTAAATTTATTGCCCATGTACCAATGGTGACCCAATTTTCTGCCATATATTTCATGCTAGAATATACTAGCATGCTAAAATCTGAGTATACAATGGAGATTTGAATTTGCCTTGGATATACCTTCACTTTCTAAGATTTCAACAATAAAATTATGATACTGAGAATAGATGGTTGAATATGAAACCATGGGTGGAAACTAATGATTGTTGTTGCATGCCAAAAATAACGACTCAAAGTGATTTTTTTCCTTGTTGTATGGAAGCATAGGCTTCTTCGGTTGCTTGCAATAACTATGGGAAAGGTGCCTCTGAAACAAGCCACTACAGAAATTTCTTTTTAAATTTTGGGTGGAGACATTGTTTCAATTGCCTTTTAATAACAACTTCCTTCCATTAGCATTTGTGTAGACAGCTACACATGTGTTTTCATAATGGCAACAGAGGCTGCCACAAAATCATCATACTACCACCCAAGATAACCATTATCATGCTTCCATGGTAAATCTTATGATCACATAACCTTGTTTTAAACAATGATGTATATCGGCAAGCAAGAAAAACAAACACAATGTTCAGATGGGAGGGCTAGGCATTAATGGAAGGGTTAGCGTCGTAATAATTCTTGAGACATTCATTAACTTTGTAGCCTATCAAATCTTTATAACATGTATGATTCAAATCCATATAACACATATATTTTATCCTTTCATGAATCCATAACAACAACTTTTTGAAGATGTGCAATATGTAGGAGAACCATGAGTCAAAAGGCTGGAAAAGATAATTGGAAACACATGAGATGAATGAATACATCATGGAAATGAACCAAAGAAACCATACCTCTGACTTTTAGCGTGCTTGTATGAAAATGGACATCATGATATTCTTCCTTTCTCTATTTTGGTTCTTATGTGGCAATAACAAATCAATTGCTCATGCTTGGATGTTAGGAGATGTAGGGAAGGACTTGACTTGGGTATTGGGAGTGCATGAGGTGAAGGTTGATATGGTAATGGATGGATAATAGAGGTAATAGATGAGTTATGATATGAAAATGGAGAATATAAATCCTTTGTGGTTCTTCATGACATTTTCCTAAATCTTTAATAAATAAAAAACTCATGCTATTTTACCTCAAGTTTTACCTCCATGAAAGATTTGATTTGCATGGATGGACTGATGTCTATTGAAGCTAATGTAAGACAAACTGATGCCAAGACAGATGTATATGACAGCTGAAATAGAATGAGGTTGAATCTGATTTGAAATGATGTTGTGTTGGCTACATGTAAGACTATTGCTGCTGAAACAAATGATGATGAAGAATTCTTCTACAAAAGCAGAAGTCTCCTTCTCTTATTCTGAAAATCAAATGTTGAAATAAAATGGAAAGGGACTGCAGAACTACTGAAACAAATGATGCTGCAAGTCACCATTGAAACCATTAGATCACATAATCTTCAACTGCTACAAAACCGAGGTACAATTCTTACCATGTGAATGAATGTGCTGAAGTCGAGCATGGAAAGAAATCATTGGATTACCGACCATTAATATATGTCGTTAACCAACATGAAGAAACTCACCTTTGATGACAGTGAGCTCTAAAGTAACTTAGTGCATCTTGACCGGTACGAATGGATTTTTTGGAGTCGAGTCACCTGCAATATTTGTCAATCAAGAGGCATTGATGAATCCCCATGATTAACAACAATGAGATCTACCATTGATGTATGCAGATCCTAGGGCACTATGAAACTCTAACCTCAATCCCAGATGATGTGTTGGAGTCGATGGGATGAGATTTGTTAGAAGGAGGGCCTTAAGGAATCCCACATCATCCACCGTGAGCATAGACAAAAGTATTTGAAGAACTAAAGATGAAATATTTTGATTAGCAAGAGGTAAGGGAGTTGAACGACTTTATTCATGGGTTAGTAGTGATTGGAGTGGAAAGTATGGAAGTGATGAAATGGACAAGAAGGTAATGGAATGGTAGAGGGAAAAAAAAATGTATAGGCATATCACGGTATTAGTGAATGAGCATGATGAGCATAATGTCTTCTTAGAAGGATTCTTGGCATGGTTAATGTAGCAATGGAACTTGAATTATGAAACATTGGTCTTTGTATGGTTTGCACATCAATCTCTCCATTTGTTATGTGCTCAATCTATTTTAAAATTTGAGAAAAAGTCTTCAAGAATCACTCATGCATGTATTAACCTTCTTCGATTTTCCAAGGACCTGCAAAACATAAACACTTACCTGCAATAAAATGTGAGATCATGGAGAAAAGAGGTGTACGGGCTCTCTTCATCCAAGACATATGCAAAAAAAAAAAAACATGTAGTTACTTATAAGACAAATCCAAAGAAAATAAATGAAACAAAATTCATTTTATACCTGTTCAGGAGTGTTGGCCAACATATACTACCCAACAGTATTTCGATCATAACTTCTTTGTTTCTGGTCTGATTTGAGTGATTCCAAAGCCAAATAAAAGTACTTTCATAGGTATATGTCCATTAGAAATAGGTTTTGAAAATTCCATGTGATGATATGCCAAATATGCTCAGTAACACCCTACATGACAAGGTGTTTTTCGAATTTCATACTAGACCAATAGTCATGGTTTTAGGCATAACATTTTCGTTTGATGATGGATTGATGTGATTCCCATTGGAGATGAAATTAAAATCTTGTAGGTATATCCAATAGAAACAGGTTTTAATGAAAAGAGGAATTGTTGAGTCAAATTTACCAATGAACAACTGGGAAGACAGATGTTTCAAAGTACAGATTTATGACAAGCAGTCAGTGTTTTGGTCATAACTTCCTCATATGATATCGGAATTGAGTGATTAAAATTGTTTTATAAACTATATTAATAGGGGAATATACCAATGAAAAATGTTTTCAAGATATATACAATAAGGCATCCAAAAAGTGATTGTTCCAACTCTGTTCCTAAATTGCCTACTTGACATCCCGTTAGTATTTTGACCATAACTTTTTAGTTTGATGCCCAATCTCAAAAATTCAAATTGATTTGGAAACTATATTCAAAGGGATACTTGGGATGTAAACAGGTTTTGAAAATAAATCCATTTGGTCTCCCCAAAATGGATTGTCCCAACTGTGTTTTAGTAAAAAATTCAAGCCAAAATGCCACAAAAATCCAATAAATGAAATATGGCTCTCAAAAAGTGTCTGGAATAGTTGTGAATGTTTTTAGAGATATAAATTTCAATGGAATACACGCCCACACCAAAAATTTCAAGCACCGATTATCTATATTGACTTACACAGCGTGTTGCAGCAGCTGCTAAAACTTAAAAAAATGATGATTTTTGAAAGAAAGTCCATGAGATCAAGGCTACAAGCGATCGAATGATGATCTCTTGAAGGTGAAACATTTTTATTTCTAAACTAGGCTATTAATGCTTAGAACTAAACTAATCAATTCCATTAAGAATTTATTGAAAATTCATTCATTACCCTACCCTACTTTACTTGAAAAAGTGAATTAACTCAAGTATAAGAATACTTCCAATGAAGCCACTTACGTAACAAAGTCTCAAATATGCTCATACCCATAACTGAAAAATATAACTTTATGAATACCAGGATATGAAAGACCAACTTCCCTTGAAATGATGGTGCCAAGAATTCCTAAAGTATAGCATGAAGCTGCGGATTGGTGACAGATTGAAACCAAGATTCATAAGAGTCCTTGTTCCCTTGATTTCCTATAGTTGTTACACTATGAATCCCTTTAGAAAACTGATCTTCCTGAATGCAGAAGAGATTCATATCCAGTGACCATGATGTAGAAGATGCTTCACTTTTCCGTTCCAATGTCTGTTTTTCATCAGATTTGTTGATCTTGCCGGCTTGTTGATGATGATAAGAAACTTCATTTTCAAGTATTGGACTTACAACCTGCCCAGGCCTCATATGGATTTGTTGCAATTGTGTAGGTGAGGCAGGATAAGTGGCAAATGTAATAAATTTGTGCAGGTCAGCATTGTAAGTATACTGCACTACTTTATTATGGTCAGGGTGCGAGGTGGGTTGAACAGGAAGTTGTGTAGGGCATGGAGGAGCTTGATGAAAAGTTAAGTATGGAAAGTATAGTTGATTGGTTTGTGTGGATGATCTTAATGGGAAAATAGGATGTTGTTGAATATCTTGCGGAAAGTATGGAGGATTGATGGTTGCCACAACATGAGGGAAAGTAGCCATGGGATCATAAGATGGGCCATGCCAACCTTGTGGACAAGGTAGGTAGGAGTGAGATTGGGGTTTCCACAGTTGCCATGGTGTATGAGTATTCAATGATTTCTTGTGAGAGTAAGGAAATGGAGGGATAGAGTTTTGAATCATACATGTAGGCCATGGTTGTTGTGGTGAAATTGCTGCAACTTCTCGATCTCTTTGATATATTGATTTTATCTTGGGTAAGGAGGGGCAGCGATCCATTGAATGACTCAAGTCACATACGCCACAAATTATGAGACTATCCAAAGGACAATCCATTGCAAGATGTTTCTTCTGGCACCAAGGACAAACTGTTTCTTCAGGTTCCTCCCATTTCTTCTTATCCTTCAAAATATCCAATTGTGAATTTAATGAGCTAATGATATCAGCTTTAAAAACTTTAATTGAATTACTGATTTCATCTCCTATAACTCTTGTTTTTGCAGCAAATTTAAAATATTGAGAAGAAGGCTCACTAGAATTCTTACCAGTCTTGAAGTTCCCTCTTGAATACCTTCTACATAACTCACAAATATCATCATATGGTAACTGAAATACATCACCTGTTCCCATCAAATTTAAGATTTCTAAAGATTCATCATGGATTCCTTTGAGTAGGAGTGTTTTCAAGGTCTCTTTTCCCAACTGTTTTTGTTTGGATCTTTGAAGGTTGTATTGAAAGCACTCCACATATTCCTCCAAACTCTCTTCTTCTCCTTGTGTCATTCCAAATATATCATCACTGACCCTGCAATAATATTGGTACCTTTGCAAGAATACATATTTCATGTATCCCCAAGTTTGTATAGAATTCCCACCAAGGCTCATGAACCATCGGAGGGATGTTCCTTTTAGAGTAAGAGGAAAAAAACTCAACTTTTGATCATTAGTAAAATAACCATAACCTCTACAAAGTACTTCAAATTGAAATAAGAATGCATCAGGGTCTTCATTTTCCAAACTGTCAAAATTTGGTAGATTGGATGGGGGAATGCTTTGCATTTTTACTACTCCTTCATGATCTCTGATGGGGAATTCAAAGGTAACAACTTATGTCTCCTTCTTACCTACCATATTTTTGTTGGATTCTTCATGTGCTATCTCAAGGCTCCTTCTTCAAATGTTCCTGTCAACTTGTGAGTAGGATGGGTGGTGCTTACATCACCACTAAGAGAAATGATAACATTTAGGATAAAAAACTAAAAACTAAATGAAAAGAAAGAAACAATCAAGAAACCTACATTCCCTAACCCTTCACCTCGGAGTCAAGAACATGCAACTAAAAAAAACAATGTCAGTTGGACTTGTGCGCCCTTGATAACTTCCACAGCAACGACGCAAAAATGTTGGGCTCTAAATATGTCTTAAAAACAACCTCTATGCATCAACCAAAGGTAGGCACTGGCACAAGCATTTTACTTGTTGCCTATGTAGGTTCTTACTTTATGTTTTCAATACCCAGCCTCCAGAGATGCAACACCTATAAAGGAACAACAATCGTAAAGGGAACAACAGTTGTTCTATTCAAATGAACGACACTTTCTGTAAAGGGAACAACAATCATAAAGGGAATGACAGTTGTTCTATTCAAATGAATGACACTTATTGTAAAGGGAACAACAATAGTAACAAGGGAACAACAGTTGTTACATTGGGCTGAACTAATGTTGAATCAATTGCATTGTAGTATTTTCCCAACTATTTAATATGTCAACCCGAGGAAGTCTTTTATTTTGAAGTTACCATGCACAATATATGCAAGCAACACATTCCAACTAACACTATTATCTATTTAATAAAATAAAACACATAACTTAAAATCAATCAAATCCGCTCTTGCTTGAAAATACACTCAGCTGAAATAAAATCACTACCACACTCTTACATAAATTAAAGGATTATTAACAAAATGGAGTAACAAAAACAAGAATTGAATCTTACTGTAACAACAATCTAATAAACAACACACAATTGTGAGCAATGATCAACTAATCATAAACCAAGATAAATTAAGACAATGAAAAGAAAAATACAAATAAATGAATAAGACCAACACATACCATTTTGAGGGGCCCTGCCTCACCTAGCATGCATGGCCAAAAGAATTACAAGATCAAGATAAAGTTGCACATAATTGCAGAGCCATCAGCTCCTTTGTGTTATTGAAGAAAACTCAGAAATTACATAAGTTCAGCTCTTTCTTACAAATAAATTCTATATAATCTCATGACTGACTCTCTCCTGATTAAAGAGGTATTATTTATACAAATCAAATCCCCAAATCCCTTGGTTGCTCAAACAAATTGCTAAGTTTAGAGAATCGACCGCAACTGTAAATCTGGAAAAATACCCTTTTAAAGAACCACCGATTTCTGTCAATTGGGCCCATTCTGAACAAAACCCACATCTTGGATTTTCTAAATTCATCCTCATTTGTTCACAATATTCCACGCAAATTCTTCTCTCCTTATCTACCACGTTTTTCACTGAAAATAGTTAACCACGAGCTGAAAATCACATGTGCTATTTGGAGGTTGGAACCTTGACTGCTGCAGCTATTGCTACATAAAATCACTTGTCAAACCATCATCAGAAAAATCATGCATAATAGTTTTTAATTCATTAAAAATGAAGGAAGAATAATCATTATTAACCACTAAAGCATAACAGGAATAATATGTCATTTTATGAGCAGTTGTAGCAAATGTATGGAAAATGGAATGATAAATGAATGATAATAGGATGAAGAAAGGATTGAATGGATGTCTATAGATGATGAAAATATGGACAAATATGTGACCCAACAATGTCATATGCATTTTTATTCCATAGTATATATATTATGGCATTGTGAAATGGAAGAATATTTATAACTTTTAAATAAAGAAGAATAATATATCAGTCTATTGTGCATAGATTGTCAACTACATACGATCTAAATTCCAGTGTTATTTTATATTAAATAGAAAACAATTTTGGTATAATCTGGTGAATCTATATGATCCGTGTCATTTTACTTCACTTAGTATTATAAAATTCGTTGATATGTAAATCCTGTGTAATCTTTGGATCAACAAATTGAAACCTCTTCTTGATTTATGTAAGAAATGTTTAAGTCGACAATTATCTGATTTTGTTTTATTTTATTTTAATGAAATCATGATATACCTTGGTCCACAAGTCAAGTTCTAAAATCAACTCATCTAATGACAATTCAATCTTATCTTATCATAATGAATACTTCGTGATAATTTCCGTGATACTTTGTATCATGTTTTTTATATATGTAGATAATTTATGTATTTGCATGTGCGATTTCAAGAGATGAACGTAATCAACGTGAAATGATTAGAACATCTGTAATTTTAACTTAGTGTGGGGTCATTCATGGTTTTTTTAAAGAATATAGGTAGATGGGTAGTATTTAGTGGATCCTTTGAAGAAAATCGTTAGTGTGTGCTCTTATGTAACCCTAAAATATTTAAGACTTACTATTGTTTCCTGTCAAGCGATATCACTAATAGTCTTGTTAATGGATGGTGTGTATGTAAGTGACAACATGTGATAAACCAATTGCGGGGTGACACTTGTTCTTTTTCTTGGATCTCACTTCCAATTGGATACGACCATAACCATTGGTGCGTGGATTGTATATCTTAACTTTCAATCTACCATTTGTCTTCTTGTGCACATTGGGTTGTCAATTATTGTTGAGAACAATAATTCGATTCTTACCTTTTATATTCATTGAAAATTGTTTTATATACTAGAACATTATGATTTCATTTCGATTATGAGCTATATATGATGTTGATGATGTATTGTAATTCATCGTTACCTTCATATGCATATGTATTGACATATATTATTGACCAGTTCTCCTGAGTGTACGACACATGACAGGTTATGAATACTGATGGGATCAATGGACTTCCTTGGACTCCAGATTGAGTTAGGGAGTGGATTGTATTTGTTTGAGAATTTCATTTTACGTACATGTGATATATGATTGATTCCAGTATGATTTATGTATATGGATTATTGACATTGTTTTTGTGAGTGGATGTAGGCTTGACGATGCTTTCTAATCCGACTCACATAACAAGTAAAGGGGCCATGCACAGAAACCATACATTTGAGGGAAAGGTGTGACAACGCCCCTGCCACAGCCTACTAGCACTCCCACTGTGGTATAAATTGTAGGTTGACGATTACCTAGTTCAAGAGGTCCATGATTTCATGAGGGAAAACTTAGATAGTATTTCATGAATATTTTTAAGGGGCGTGCAATAAGGCAGAGTCCTTATTCTTTATAATCCCTTATTCTCTCACAAGGTCGACCAAATGGAGTGTTGACTCCAAGAGTTGGGAAAACTTCCAAAACTAGTCAAAGGTGAGTGGCACCCTTGGAGCATGGAGGTGCGTCTTGAAGGGAATGTCACATAATTAAAACATGAGTCAATAAATATAGGTGGCCTAGAAAAAATTTAAATGGTTAGACCTTGTTAGAATAAAATAATTAATTAGTCAATATAATATAAATCCTAACAAAAGTCTAAGCCTAAGTATACACCTAAGTCTAAGACTAAGTCTAAGTCTAAAATTCAAATAAATGACTAATTTAACTATGACATAAGTTAAAAGATTTGAGATAAATTCAAACTCTAGAAAAAAATGGGAAATATATTTAAATGGTGGAAAAAATGCACATGTGTGCATGAAATTAATAAAAGGGATTTTTAAAATAGAAATAAATAATAACTTCAGAGAATAGGTGTATACATAGAATAGTATATTAATTCAAGCTACCACTAAGTCTAACTAGAAAAATACTCCTAATCCAACTCTAACTAATATCTAGTTAGGAGACACTCATTAAATGAGAATTTGGGGAACAAGGGGACAATTAAGAGAAAAAAATAGGAAGACATTGGGGAATGTGGGGGATTTTGGATTTTTAAATAAAACAAAAATGGTAATTACTTGTGCAATTTGGGGAGAGTGTGACCAATGTGTGGGTGAATAATCCTAATTAAATTAATTAAAAATATGATTAATTGTGCATGAAGACATGTGTCAATGGGGGTTCTTCAATAAAACAAATTTGGTACAAGGGAAATTTTTCTCACTTTTCTTGGTAATGTTATGTTGCCAAAATTTTGTGGACTATGTTTTACTTGTGGGAGTTGGGATACCAAGCTTGTGGAAAGAGTGGAAACTCTTCCTTGTGAGGCAAGCCTTGGAGCTATTGTTTGCTAGTTTCTAGTGTGTGGCCCCTTTGTGGCTCGGGGGGTTAAGGGAGAAGAAGAATACCCCTAGTGTTGGCTGGGAGGTACCGATGATGTCCTAGGATTAGCAAGTCGAAGGAAGGGATGCATGGAAGTTTCAAGCAGTAGATCTTTCTATGATCCATAAATCTTTCGATTACAGTATTGATAAATTAGTTACTCATTGGTTGATGTATTTATTTGTGCCTCTGAAATTCCAAAAGGAAACATATATCAGATTAGAACGTTAACACTATGTACATTCTAGTTATTATTATTACATTTGTTTTATTAATCCCGTTGGCGCAACCAATGATAAGTTAGGCTAGATATTATATATATTGTTTTCTCAATGTCATACGCTTTGTTGAATATACTCTGAATGTCGTATGCATTTTTATTCCATAGTATATATATTATGGAATTGTGAAATGGAAGAATATTTATAACTTTTAAATAAATAAGAATAATATATCAGTCTATTGTGCATAGATTGTTGACTACATACAATCTACATTTCAGTGTTATTTTATATTAAATAGAAAATAATTTTGGTATAATCTGGTGAATCTATATGATCCATGTCCTTTTACTTCACTTAGTATTATAAAATCCATTGATATGTAAATCCCATGTAATATTTGGATCATCAAATTGAAACCTCTTCTTGATTTATGCCAGGAATGTTTAAGTCTGCAGTTGTTTGATTTTGTGTTTTTTATTTTTTTATTTTATGTGAATCGTGATATACCTTAGTCCACAAGTCATGTTCTAAAATCAACTCATCTAATGACAATTCAATCTTATCTCATCATAATGAATACTTCGTGATAATTTTTGTGATACTTTGTATCATTTTTTTTTATATATCTAGATAATTTCCATATTTGCATGTGTGATTTCAAGAGTTGAACGTAATCAATGTGAAATGATCAGAACATCTGTAATTTTAACTTAGTGTGGGGTCATTCATGGGTTGTTTAAAGAAGATAAGTAGAGGGGTAGTGTTTAATGGATCCTTTGAAGAAAATTGTTAGTGTGTGCTCTTGTGTAACCCCAAAATATTTGAATGGATGGTATGTATGTAAGTGATAACCTACGATAGAACAATTGTGGGGTTACACTTGTTCTTTTTCTTGGCTCTCAATTCCAATTGGATATGACCATAACCATTGGCATGTGGATTGTATATATTAACTTCCAATCAACCATTTGTCTTCTTGTGCATCTTGGGTTGACAGTTATTTTTGAGAACCCTTTCCATCAAGTTCTCTAACTAATGTTAAACCAGATTTCCCAACATATATTGAAATATACATATCCTTACACAGGTTCTATTTGTTGTAGATAAGTATCAACAATGGGATTGAACCAAAAATGGATCATGATTAAAGAACTTAGTCAATTAGTTGGATAACTCTCTCTCTCTTAGTCTTTCAATTATCGCGGAAATTGAAAGGACAGTTGGAGATGTTTCTTCCTAGTTGTTTCACTTGAGTATAGGAAGATTAAACAAAAAAATAAAAAGAAATCTTAGATAATCCATATTATTAGATGTATATGTTCAAAGATTATATATATATATATATATATATATATATATATATATATATATATAAAGTTTGCAGAATATGTTTCGTAATAACAATAATTCGATTATTACCTTTTATATTCATTGAAAATTGTTTTATATACTAGAACATTTGTGGTTCCTTTTGATATTTAGATAGTTGTTCTTTAATTTCATCTTTTATGTTTTATGCCAGTTTCTCTTAGGGACTAGTGATAGATAGATATAAGTAATATATATTTTTAGAGTTTTATTCCAAATTCTTAAGTGGTGATAATAGTTTCGACTATTGAATGATAATAAGCGGTTGTCACATTAATGAGGCATTTTGTGTGAGAACTAAACTTGGTTAAAATCTTTAATTGTGGAGCTTACAAGTGGATTAATGCACTGACATGTTATGGTATTAGAATTGAGTGAATTAAATTGCGTTATGATTAAGTATTGTAACGTCAATTTTAGTCTTGATTCTAGTTAATTGGTTATGGGAATAGATACCTCCATGTTCCTCATAACAATCGCCAATCCCGAGACCTTAAATGGTCAAAATAAATCAAATGAATCTTGGACTTGAGCGTTGATTATGTGTCTTGGAGGTCCTAACCTTGCAGGGTAGGTTGGGCAGGGTAGACATATTTGTTATCTTAAGGTGATGTAATTGATATGTTAGTAATTGTGATGTTGTATTTGATTCTTGTCGTGTAGTGATGTAGATGAGAGTAGTATGTGAAATATTGATGTATGTTATTGTCGCTTATCACTTGTTTTATAACTGTTGAAAAAAAAATTACCACTACTGTACTCACTTAAATTTATGTCTTAATGAAGGGGTCATTATAGATTATGGTAGTCGCGGGCCAAGTATCTTGATTGATTACAGTTGTAACATATAATCAGTCCTCTTCCTCCTCTTCCAAAATTCCCTCTACCTTGTACTCTACCAAAGTTTCCTCTGTTCCCTTGATTAAAACCTCTTTTATTGTTTATTTTGGACACCACACTTCTTCTTCATCATTTTCTTCCTGGATTTTGTACATATCATATGTGTTCTCCCTCATTAAATAGAACCTGCTAAAATCCTTCTCCTCATGTCCTACCGATTTGCAAAAATTGAAAAACAAGATCTTTCGCATACTCCGGTAGTTTTGTAGTAGTGGACACTCATTTGGGTGATGGTCTCATTTATTACATATCTCACAGTATCCTCTTCCTGCTAAGGGATTCAATGCTCCCATCGCAAAATATTGCATGAATGTTGGGAATTTTTTATTGTGATGGCCTTTTGTCCTACATTTTGTACACCAAATTTGCTCACATTTCTCCTTTTCCTTTGTCAGTTCTTCCAGTTGAATTGTCAATGCATCCAAGTACATTTGAACTTGCACCATTCCTCCACTATCTCCCACCAAAGATGACTCTAGATTCATCACAATCTCTAGTGCCTCGGGCCGCGACACAACCTTATATTGGATCAATGGCATGTGAATGTGTGGTAGAAGCCCTAAAATAAACCATTCTTGGTGTTGTTGATCTGGGATCTGGAAAGTTAATCTACCCATAACATACTTAAATATATGGTCGTAATCCCATACCGACTTTTTTTGTACTTGTTTGATCTCTTTCAATTCTGTGATGTACTGTGACTCTGAATTTGGTTTCTTGAACTCCTCCAATAGTGCTTCCTTAATATTTGCCAACGCCATGGCCTGTCTTGTAGGTGCGGTGCTCTGTAAATTCATATACCATACTAGCGCATGACCTATAAATGTTGTTTCCAACTACACAATATTCACAACTTCATCATGTACGTTCTTTGTGGCCTAAATTGTCTTGCACAGAAACAAGTGTTGTTCTAGGTCCTCTGGCCCAATTCCTTGAAATCAGGCACCCTAAGAGTATTATCCACCCCGACCATGTTTGATGCAGGAGCATCTCTCACAGCAAGCGAGCCAGCGTAGAATGCAATGGACAGCTGGACAAGCGCCAGCACAAATTTTTGAATTTTCCCCTTGAAGTTGATGCGCCAGATATAAATGAGATCATTTAATGAAAGTGCCTTGGTATAATGTAATCATACCTTGAGCACCCCGCTCTCGTCTGAAGTAGGTGGAGGCATTTATAGTAGTTAATGCAGGTAGATAGGAATTTTAATTCTAGATTAGACTGTTTGAGAGCGCAAGAGGGAAACATGATATAGACACCCTCATTGTGCATTGTAATATTATTCAGGAATAGTTAGAAGCAGGAAGAGCATAGAAGAGAAGCAGAGAGCTGTAAAAGAACACCCATGTACAGATCTTGAATTAATAGAAGAAATTGATTCAGGTTCATAGTTTTGTGTTATTCTCTATGTATGTATGTTTGAATGCTATGCTCATGAATGTTTGTTTCCTGTTATACATATGCTTTGATATGCTGTGTATATGATCTCATGTGTATGAGATTGAATTCTGAGGGGTAGAGAGAATTAGTTTCAATTGTTTCTCTATTTTAGCCAGAGTTCCTGCAAGGAGTGCAGTTGAAATCGTCTGCAAGGAGTGCATTGACGGAGGGTTCAGATAGATTAACTTTTTTTCTAAATACCCAGAAGTGCAGTTGGGCACAGGAGTCGTGCAAGGAGTGCGCAGGTCAAGTGAAGACTCAAAATTGTGAATCTGAGTGAAGAACTCAACGGTTTCTGCTGCAGGTGGGCGCAGAGTCGAGGAGTTCTCAGATACTTTGAAAATATTTGAATATTGCCGCAAGGAGTGCGTGCAAGGACCCTCTTCGAGGTTGAAGTTTGTGTGGAATCTCAGGAGGGATAAAGCTTTTAAGCTCGTTGAAGAGAAGCACTGGAAGTTTGTGCCGTGGAGTGTGTGAACCAGGCGTTGCACAGTTGCACCACAGGAAAACAAGTTCCGTGGAGGAAAACTTGGTCCTTCTCAAGGAATCGCCAAAGGGAAGAATCGACGGTCAGGATCTTGTGAAGGGATCTGTAAAATTCCGTCATCCGTCGGATCTGCCAAAGAAGCAAGGAGGTTATGATCACGTTCGGAGTTCAATATCTAGGAGTCGTGATTCGTTGGATCGTTGATCAATTACCCGTCAGCTGTCGGATCTGGCAGGACCTGCACGAGGTTTACCGTTAGGATTCAAAAGATCGGTAGTCCCGTGGTCGAATGCTTTTCGACATTTGAAGCCCCAAAGTCCCGGGAAGATCTGGACCGTCTGTTAGTTGGGACACGTGGCGGAGATCGAAAGCGTCGGGAGTCGGGATATTCGGAATCGGGAAATCGGAGCTCCTGAGGACAAGAAAGTTGGGACATCACAAGTCTTGAAATCCTGGAGAAATCGAGACCGTCCATCAGAGGAGGACGCGTGGCAGGAATCGGCGTCATCGGGGAAAGTCCTGACAGGAAGTTGTTGATTGGCGTTTGGGTCATCGGGATATCGGGGATCCTAGTGACAAGGTGTTTATACATTTTGGAATTGCGAAACTCAAAACCCCGACAAGGAGGCAGGTGTCATTGTGGGCCAGCTGTTAGCAGATTAGAGAAGGAAGAAAGCTCTGTTGTGTGGGGATAACTGTCAACCTATCGGGATTTGGAGGATCGGAAATCCCGTGAGCAATCTCATTTTGGCATTGGAAACCCTGAAACCCCGACGAGGGATAAGATTGCGGTCACAGGGATAGTGGTCATATGGGCAAGGATTCTAGCCAGGAGGGCTAACGCGTAAAGGGTGTGTCGGGATTCGAGGGATCGTGAATCCTAAGGATGTTTGCATTTCAACATCGAAAAGTCTGAAACCCCGATGGGGGTTATGACTGCGGTCATATAGAGGAGGTCATGTGGACCAAGAGTCTAGCCTGGAGGGCTAACGAAAGTTGGAAGCGCATCGGGATTTTGAAGTCCAAAACCCCGACGGAAGGGATATAAGGCTGTGGTCTTATAGAAAGCGGTCACATGGACTAAAGGCTTAGCCAGGAAGGGCTAAGGCAACAAAGGAGCGTATCGGGGATCGGTAAAGTAAGTTGTTTGGACATTTAAAGTGTTGGAATCCCGATAGGAGGAACCCCGATAAGAGAGTAAAAGGCCAATGTTGATTGGAAGAAAGGGAGGCCCCGTGAGAGAGTCGCTGTGGGTGAAAATTTCCCGATAGGCAAATAGAATAACCTTTTAGTTCTTCGAGCCGAGGAAGGAGGAAAGATCCTATGAGCGAACGTGCCTTGTGGGCACACCTGCATCAAGTGGTATCAGAGCTTAGAAAAGATTTTATGCTTTCTGTAGTAGAGAAAAAAGAGAATTCACCATGCCGCCAAGGAGAAGAGAGAGACAATCACTCAATCCAGAGGAGGAAAGGGAAACATCCAAAGGAAGGGGTAGAAAAGTGCAGAATCTAGAAGTAGAAAGAGATCTACATAACTTACATGCTAGAGTTGTGGACCTGGAGATAGGACAAAGGTGCACAACTGATGTAGGAGATATCAGTGAGTCTGAAAATGAAGATGATGCTGGACATGGAGAAGAATAAACCCTAGCGGAAGATGCATCAAGTGAATGCTTACTTAAAGCTGTTGCAAGAATGTGTACAAAGGTAAAAATGGACATTCCAGTTTATGAGGGAAATCTGGATGTAGAAGAGCTTCTAGACTGGATTAGAGCTCTAGACACTTATTTTGACTATGAAGATATCGAAGAGAACAAGAAGGTCAGGCATGTCATCACGAGATTAAAAGGACATGCAGCCTTGTGGTGGGATGAACTACAAGATGACAGGCGTTGCCAAGGAAAACAAAAAATTAAGAGCTGGGACAGGATGATTGCAAAGATGAAGGCAAAATTTATTCCCAGGGACTATCAAATTTCTCTGTTCAGGAGGATGCAGAACCTGAGACAGAAGATGATGACAGTAAATGAATATACTGAAGAATTTTACAGGTTGAATATTAGGGTAGGTCATCGCGAAAGCAATGATGAAAAAGTGGCCAGGTATATGAATGGCCTGAGATATGAGATTTAGAATGAAATGAGTATGGTAACCATCCGAACGGTAGAAGATGCTTATCAGATGGATCTGAAAGCTGAAGAGAAGCTGAGCCGAAAGCAAATTCAGATGGGCAGAGGCAGGAGTTAGCCCAGAGGCAAATCAGTTGCCCATGAAAGAACCCAGAAGCCCAGGGACGACTGGAAGAAACCTCAGACTCGGACATAGAGGGGTGGAAGTTCGCAACGAAGGAAATATGTAGAGAAAAGAGAATAGCATACTGAGCAGAGAGGGGGGTATGATGATAATAATAGGTTTCCTCTTACCATAGGTAGAGGAAGAAGAAGAGGTGGAGTAATCACATGCTTCACATGTGGAAAGAACAGGCACAAGTCTTATGAGTGTCCTGATAAAAAGAAAGAGGTTGGAGAGACTCACATCGCCGAGGCACAGAAGCGAGATGTTGAGGCAAAATACGCTGAAGGCGGAAGATCGCTGGTGATGTGAAAAGTCCTTTTGACACCAGAGAAAGAAATGGAAAGCTCAGACCAAAGAAACAGTCTTTTTAGGACTACTTGCAAGACCAAGGATAGAGTATGCAAGGTCATTGTGGATAGCGGTAGCACGGATAATCTCGTTTCAACCGAGATGGTAGAAAAGATGGAGCTGGAGACGACTGATCATCCAAGTCCATATAAGGTTTCGTGGCTACAAAAAGGACATCAGGTAAATGTCACCAAACAGTGTTTAGTTGAATTCAAAATAGGAGGATATAATGATAAGATTCTATGTGATGTCATTCCTATGGATGTTTGTCATCTATTGCTGGGTAGACCATGGCAATATGACAGAAATGTGATTCATGATGGGAGGATGAACACATACACCCTGGAGAAGAATGGGAGAACTCATATGTTGCATCCAATTGAGGATAAGGAGGTGAAGCCGGAAGTAAGCAATACAATACTTCTCATGAGTGGGAAAGAACTTCTTACGGAGGTTAAGAAGAAGGAGGATCCACAGTTCATTGTGTTCAGAAAACTGAAGATTGTTCTGACTAGCACAAGAGTGGGTGATTTGCCAGGAGAAGTTCAGGGACTGCTGGAAGAGTTCGATGATATAGTAGTGGATGAATTACCTCATTCGTTGCCACCAATGAGAAGTGTGAGTCATCATATTGATCTCATACCAGGAGCCAGTTTTCCAAACAAAGTTGCGTACAGATTGATGCCGCAGGAGAATGAAGAGGTCAAAGGGAAAGTCCAGGATTTGTTGGACAAAGGTTTGGTCAGGGAAAGCTTGAGTCCATGTGTTGTTTCGACAGTAGTCAGTCTGAAGAAAGATGGAGGCTGGAGGATGTGCACTGATTCAAGGGCAATTAACAAGATAATCATCAGGTACAATTTTCCATTACTGAGGATGGATGATTTAATGGATTGCTTAAGTGGAGCAAAATTCTTTTCAAAGATTGATTTGAAGAGTGGATATCACCAGATTCGCATGAGAGAAGGTGATGAATGGAAAACAACATTCAAGACAAACGAAGGTTTGTATGAATGGCTTGTTATGCCGTTTGGATTAACAAATGTGCCAAGTACCTTTATGAGGTTGATGAATGAAGTCCTGAAGGATTTCATCGAAAAATTTGTCATCGTATATCTGGATGATATACTGATTTTCAGTAAAACGGAAGCTGAACATCTGAAGCATTTGGCCATTGTGATGAAGAGATTATAGCAAGAGAAGCTGTTGATAAACATAAAGAAGTACTCATTCATGAAGATGGAGCTCATTTATTTGGGATTTGTTATTTCGGCAAATGAGTTGAGGATGGATCCAGATAAGGTGGAAGTGATTAAGAATTGGCCATCACTGAGGAACATATTTGAGGTGAGAATTTTTCATGGTTTGGCTAGTTTCTACCGAAAATTCATTAGGAATTTCAGTGGAATTAGCACAACAATGATGGATACAGTGAAGAAAAGACATAAATCTTTTCACTGGACTGAAGAGGCTGAAAAGAGTTTCAATTTATTGAAACGGAAGATTATGGAACAACCAATTCTAGTGTTGCCGGATTTTCAAAAGACATTTCAGGTGAAATGTGATGCAAGTGGATTTGCAATCGGGGCGGTCTTGAGTCAGGATGACTGGCCGATTTCATATTTCAGCGAGAAGCTGAATGAAGCAAAAGTAAAGTATTCCACATATGACAAGGAATTTTATGCCATCATCCAGACATTGAAGAAATGGAGACACTATTTGATTCCAAAGGAATTTGTTTTATATAGTGATAACCATGCATTGCAGTTTGTGACTCAACAGGAAAAGTTGAATCAGAGGCATGTTAAATGGGTTGAATACATGCAAAATTTCACTTTTGTGATAAAAAATATTTCTGGTACTGCTAACAAAGTTGCTGATGCTTTGAGCAGGAAGTGTTTGCTGTTGCAGAAGTTCAAAGTCAAGACATTAGGTTTTGATGATCTCAGGGATATGTACGTAGATGATCCAGACTTCAAGGAAGCATATGAAACAACTGAGAATCCAATTCTCAGAGATAGAAGCCAGTGGGCCAAGTACATGATCCAGAAAGGATTGCTATTTAAAGGCAATCAACTGTGTATTCCAAATTGTTCCATGAGGGAGAATCTGCTGAAGGAAAAACACAGTGGAGGATTGGCCAGACACTTCGGTCATGATAAGACATTCGCAAAGCTAAGCAAGTCATACTTTTGGCCAGGGATGCGATCAGAGGTCAAGAGGTTTGTGGACAGATGCAGAATTTGCCAGCATTCAAAGGGAAGGAAGCAGAATGCGGGTTTTTATCAACCATTGCCCATACCTGAGAGGCCATGGGATGAAATTAGCATGGATTTCATATTGGGATTGCCAAAGACGCAAAGAGGATTTGATTCGATCTTTGTGGTAGTGGATAGATTTTCCAAGATGGCACATTTTATCCCATGTCAGAAAACTAGTGACGCGACCCACATCGCGAATCTGTTTTTCAAAGAAGTCGTTTGATTTCACGGCTTACCAAAGAGTATTGTTTCGGACAGAGATACAAAGTTCATAGGGCACTTTTGGAGGACATTATGGAAGAAGCTGGGGACTAACTTGTTGTTTAGTTCATATTATCATCCTCGGATGGATGGATAGACAAAAGTGGTGAACATAAGTCTGGGAGACTTGCTGAGGAGCCTGGTGGCGGAGCACCACAGCAGTTGGGACAATATATTGCCGCAGGCAGAGTTCACGTATAACGACTCAGTGAACAGGAGTACAGGACAGAGTCCATTTCAGATTGTTTATGGCATGCAGCTGAGAAGAGTTTCTGAATTGAGATATTCGGAACAGACTGCTACTAGGAGCGCTAGTGCAGAAGAATTCGCTGAGGCGATGAATGAACTTCACAACCGGGTGAAGGAGTGATTGTATAATTCAAGTCAGGAGTATAAGCGGAGAACAGATCAGCATCGAAGACAACTTCAGTTTGAGGTTGGTGACTTGGTTCTGGCACATTTGAGAAGAGAAAGGTTCCCGAGAGGAACATACAATAAATTGAAGATGAAGAAAATTGGACCATGCAAGGTCTTGAAGAAAATGGGAGAAAATGCTTATGAGATTGAATTACCCAATGGGATCGGAATTTCTCCGATAGTCAACGTCTCAGATTTGTACCCATACAAAGATGGAGAAGCAGGAGCAGAAGGTGAGCATTCAGAGGTTCAGTGGCAGAAGAAGATGCCAGTTGCAGAGAAGCCACAGATGGAGCATATACTGGATCGACAAGTGGGCAAGAAGACCAGAAGAAAAGAATATTTTGAATATTTGGTCAAGTGGAAGGGCCATCTAGTTGAAGATGCCAGCTGGGAGACTGAAGCGAAGATTCTTAAGCATGGACAGACCGTGTAGGAGCTCATGGATAGGAGCCCATGAAGGTTTTCAAGCGAGGGAGTATGATGCAGGAGCATCTCTCACAGCAAGCGAACCAGCGCAGAATGCAATGGACAGCTGGACAAGTGCCAGCACAAATTTTTGAATTTTCCCCTTGAAGTTGATGCGCTAAATATAAATGAGATCATTTAATGAAGGCGCCTTGGTATAATGTAATCAAACCTTGAGCGCCCCGCTCTCGTCTGAAGTAGATGGAGGCATTTATAGTAGTTAATGTAGGTAGATAGGAATTTTAATTCTAGATTAGACTGTTTGAGAGCGCAAGAGGGAAACGTGATATAGACACCCTCATTGTGCATTGTAATATTATTCAGGAATAGTTAGAAGCAGGAAGAGCATAGAAGAGAAGCAGAGAGCTGTAAAAGAACAACCATGTACAGATCTTGAATTAATAGAAGAAATTGATTCAGATTCATGGTTTTGTGTTATTCTCTGTGTATGTATGTTTGAATGCTATGCTCATGAATGTTTATTTCCTGTTATACATATTCTTTGATATGTTGTGTATATGATCTCATGTGTATGAGATTGAAGTCTGAGGGGTAGAGAGAATTAGTTTCAATCGTTTCTCTATTTGAGCCAGAGTTCCTGCAAGGAGTGCAGTTGAAATCGTCCGCAAGGAGTGCGTTGACGAAGGGTTCAGATAGATTAACTTTTGTTCTAATACCCAGAAGTGCAGTTGGGCACAGGAGCCATGCAAGGAGTGCGCAGGCCAAGTGAAGACTCGAAATTATGAATCTGAGTGAAGAACTCAAGGGCTGCTGCTGCAGGTGGGCGCAGAGTCGAGGAGTTCTCAGATACTTTGAAAATATCTGAAGATTGCCGCAAGGAGTGCATGCAAGGACCCTCTTAGAGGTTGAAGTTTTTGTGGAAGTTAAGGAGGGATAAATCTTTTAAGCTCGTCAAATAGAAGCACTGGAAGTTTGTGTCGTGGAGTGTGTGAACCAGGCGTTGCACCGCAGGAAGACAAGTTTCATGGAGGAACACTTGGTCATTCTCAAGGAATCGTCAAAGGGAAGAATTGACGGTCAGGATCTTGTGGAGGGGATCTGTAAAATTCCGTCAGCTTTCGGATCTTCCAAAGAAGAAAGGAGGTTATGACCACGTTCAAAGTTCAAGCTCCAGGAGTCGTGAGTCGTTGGATCGTTGATCAGTTACCCATCAGCTGTCAGATCTAGCAACAGCTGCACGAGGTTTACCGTCGAGATTCGAAAGATCAGTAGTCCTATGGTCGAATGTTTTTCGACATTTGAAACCCCAAAGTCTCGGGAAGATCTGGACCGTCCGTTAGTGGGGACACGTGGCAGAGATCGAAAGCGTCGGGAGTCAAGATATTCGGCATTGGGAAATCAGAGTTCCTGAGGACAAGAAAGTTGGGACATCACAAGTCTCGAAATCCAAGAGAAATCGAGACCATCCATCAGAGGAGGACGCGTGGCAGGAATCGGCGTCATCGGGGAAAGTCCCTACAGGAAGTTGTTGACCGGCGTTTGGGTCATCGGGATATCGGGGATCCTGGTGACAAGGTATTTATACATTTTGGAATCGCGAAACTCGAAACCCTGACATGGAGGCAGGTGTCATTGTGGGCCAGCTGTTAGCAGATTAGAGAAGGAAGAAAGCTCCGTTGTGTGGGGACAGCTGTCAACCTATCGGGATTTGGAGGATCGAAAATCCCGTGAGCAATCGCATTTTGGCATTGGAAACCCCGAAACCCCGACGAGGGATAAGACTGCGGTCACGGGGATAGTGGTCATACGGGTAAGGATTCTAGCCAGGAGGGCTAACGCGTAAAGGGAGCGTCGGGATTCGAGGGATTGCGAATCCTAAGGACGTTTGCATTTCAACATCGAAAAGTCTGAAACCCAGATGGGGGTTATGACTGTGGTCATATAGAGGAGGTCACATGGACCAAGAGTCTAGCCTAGAGGGCTAATGAAAGTTGGAAGCGCATCGGGATTTTGAAGTCCAAAACCCCAACGGAAGGGATATAAGGCTGTGGTCTTATAGAAAGTGGTCACATGGACTAAAGGCTTAGCCAGGAAGGGCTAAGGCAACAAAGGAGTATATCGGGGATCGGTAAAGTAAGTTGTTTGGACATTTAAAGTGTTGGAATCCCGATAGGAGGAACCCCGATAACAGAGTAAAAGGCCAGCGTTGATTGGAAGAAAGGGAGGCCCCGTGAGAGAGTTGTTGTGGGTGAAAATTTCCTGATAGGGAAATAGAAGAACCTTTCAGTTCTTTGGGCCGAGGAAGGAGAAAAGATCCTGTGAGTGGACGTGCCTTGTGGGCGCGCCTACGTCAATGGTGTTTGACGTAGTCCCTTCTCTTGGTGATGTTGGTTGACTATGATTATGACTCTGCACACTACTTCCACTTTTTTACTACTACTACTCAGTCATCCTTTGCTAACTACAATTGATTTTGACCAATATTAAAATGATACTTATTATTGTGGTGAAACACATGGGGTCGTGGATTCAACACAAGATCATTTCTAAGTAGGACTTGTTGGATATTCTATTATCAGAATGGACTGTAACTCTTCTTCTTCTCCCCCTAGGTATGGTACCTCCACGATTCAGACTAGTGTGCAAGTTTCTCTCCCCTCTTTCTTAATGCACAACTCTCTTCTCTCAACCTAAATATTTTTCCTCTTGTACCTCCTCCCTCTGCGCAGCTATCCAAACTTGTATCCTTCCTCTGGTATATCTTATTCTTGCATCCTCAGTCCCTCCCTGCCTCTTTCATTTATTTCTTCCTTCTCTCAGATGATCCTCCTGTCATCCCCCAGTTTTCCTATGTGTGTGAAACCATTATAAGTCAAATTCCATTACCATCACGTGCCTTTCACACAATAGAATATTTATTCAAGTATTCAATGATTTCAAGAACCTCCTGTGTGGACCTTTGAAAACGTATGTTTCTGCGACACTGTATGATTGAATACAATCTACTGCAAACTCTTTAACATAACCACCTAGTACGCTATCCAACCAAAAATCAATTGCTCGATTAGTTGGATTACTTATAGAGTTTAGTTGTCTTACCAATTCAGGAGTCCAGTTCCTTGGCACTATGGCATTGAACCTTCCATTTTTCTCTACCAATATTTCTAGCCACTCTGTCAGGATAACCATAAATTTGCCAAAGAAAATTTCATGCAAATATCTGAAAACATACTTTTGCAACCATTGTTTTTCACTCATCCGAGGGTTTTTGTTCTCTTGTCGTGTGAATTCTCGTTCCTTCTTTTCCAACCATTATGATATCTCCTTCTTAGTCGGCCTCCAAAACTTCCCCTTAATCGCAAATTCCCAATCCTAGCAACAGAACCATTTGTTGGCTCTATTTTGTGCAAGGGTTGTAAGACCAAGGGTTCAGTTTATCTAAGAACAACAAAACCCACCAGACACCAACCCTTTCAACATCACCTACTTTTTGAAAATGAAGTCTCACCTTAGGTATCTATGGGGACTACAAGAACTAGGCTTCTACAGTAGTAAAGGAATGGGAAACAAACATCTGGTTCATTCTTCCTTATTAAGTTGTGTACATAACTCTGTTTTATTTAGTTATTATCTTACTTATGATTCAGATTTTCATACTTACCATATTCCATTTTACTGTATAGATTTGTTACTGTCATAGTCATGAATCATTGCACCATTATTAACTATTGTACGAATCTATTCTACGATGCATACAAATAGTATTCATAATCAAACACATAAACATAAACAACACAAGAATTCATAGCATCTCTTTGTCATTCCTTTATTCATGCTTCTCAACCTTTAACTATTACATTTAATAAATCTAGATTCGGTATGAATCAGACTATAACATAACCTAATCTATTATAATAAAACTTCATCAGAATAATACCTAGTTGAACCAACTGAACCCCTAATCTCCCAACCCGTTACACATTTATATCAAAATCTAGGAATAAATCCCTAATCTATTCATTTCAAAATTATCCCATTACAATGCATGGCCAAGTCAGTTAACTGGTTGTTTGATGTCTTTCTATTGTTTTTCATCCTTCATGCTACTTTTCTATTGTTCTTCTATTTCTGGAATGTCAGGTTGTTATTTTCTTGTTATGTTTTATTTCCTTTCTTTACTCTTGTAGCTTTATTCTTTGAGCTATGCATTGTCTTTATTTTGCACACTTTCCTACTGGATGTGCCTCAACTACTCTCTCTCTATCTTTCCTTCTTCCTCCATGTACTTTTCATACTTAGTATGTTTCATGAAAACTTTATCAAAACTACGAAAACTACTTTCAAGACTGCATGTCCAACACCTACTAATACCCAAGATCAAACTAGGTTATTAATATTTGGATGAGATGATCCAAACCATCCTTTAAACGATACCATGGAGAAAAGAGCAACATTGAATATAATACTACCAACTGATAAATTTGAAGAGCTTATGAGATTAACATACATTGATGACATGCCACTTAGCTTTAATGATGATGATAATAGTGAAAATGCATTGCATGAAGAACGATTGAATGAAATGCGTACAGGTTTCTTTGGGGATGGAAACAATGATGAAAATAATGATCATATGGTTGACAATTATGATGATAGCAAGGGTAATTACCACCAACGTAATCTTGATGATAACAACCTGAAAGACTCAATCAAGCAAGTTGCGAAGACAGGTATGTTCAGATCGGGTGCAAGTAGAACCTCAAAACTTGCATGCACATTGATATTATTAGAAATCAAGTCACTATTTGATTGGTCAGATAAATGATTCACTACCCGGTTGAAGTGAGTTGAAATGCATTTCTCACTTTTCATTGTCAATTGGTGTAAGTAATTCGTAAACATTCATCAAATTCGTTTATATTTCTTTAAGGGGATTTTAAAACCATATATTGTATATAAACAGTCCTAATATAAATTAACATATCAAACATGTTCATCATAAGTAAAAAATTCAATTGATTTAATCTTTGGCAATCTTACAGGGCACTAAAAACTAAAATATTCCCTGAAGAGAATGTGTTTCCATCAACTTGTAGAGAAGAATGTTAGTTGTTGGTTGATTTGGGGATTGAATATAAGCAAATTCATTTTTGTAAAAATGATTTCAATTTATAAAAAGATGAATATCAAAACAAGGTAGAATGCCCTATATGCAAAGAGAAGAGATATTGTACATATGTACAAGGTCCTACATTTCCAAAGACGGTTTTACGTCACATGCCAATTATACTTAGACTTCAACAAATGTTTCGTTGCAAGTCACTTGAACAATCGATGGAACACCATGAAAATAATATGAGTAAATATGGATTCATGTAAATTTTGACCGACTCCAAAGAAATGAAACACATAGAGGGAAAATGGCCAAGTAAATTCAAAGATGAACCATGTAGTATTAGGTTTGGTCTTGCAATTGATGGAGTGTGCCCATTCTCTTTCCTAAGCTCAAATTATAGTGTTTGGAAAATTGGATTGACAGTATAGAATATTCCCCCATGGATGAGTGTTAGAAAGGAGCACCTTATGCTAACTCTCATTGTTCCAGGAAAACATTAAGTTAAAAACATCGATGTTTATATTGCACCATTTATTGATGAGATGCAACTGCTATGGAAACGAATAAGGATATATGACATATCACGTAATCCATCAAATAGGTCCTTCATGTTGTATGGTGTTTTATGTTGGACTATTTATGATTTCCAAGGACTTGGTATTTCTTCTGGTAAAATAAAATATTTATGTATTCACATTCATAATTTATTTTCATCCCAACTTTCATACTTACTTTTATACTATTATTTTGATGTTATTAGCATTACTTATTGAATTGTAGGGATTCAAACAAATGGGATATTTCCATGTACAAGATGTGTAGATCAATTTCAATGGCAATATTCTAAAGATCAACATAAATTTCTTTACGTAAACAATAGGGTTTTTCCACCACCAGACCATAAGTTTAGTGTAACAACCCAAATCGATTAATTTTTATCATAGTTTTTAATTTAAATTTAATTAATTATTAACATATATTAAATGAGACTTTTATTATTTTATTATTAAAAGGTGGGTGAAGTAATTAATGGGGGGATTAGGTTGTTGGGGAATTAATGGGGGATAAGGTTGTTAGGAAATTAATGAGGGGGATTTGAGAGAGGATGATAAGGAAGAGAGGAGGGGACTTGGAGAGGGGTCTCATTTTTCATTAAAATTTTTATCCAAGAGGTGAAGGAGGAGGAAAATGGGGAGAATGAAGCATTTAAGAAACTCTCACAGGGCACTGCTATTGCTGGGAATTTTGGGCTCGGGGCCAGGAAACCACAAGGATTCCTAGAGCTAGGGAGTCGGAGATGATGATCCTAGTTGGCTAGGAGGTTAATATTCAATTGGATAGTTTAGGAAAGCTCAAGAACAAGAGAACCAAGGACTAAATCAATTAATCTACAAGTACATGTATGAATTTTGTGCATTTTATGCTGTTATTATGTTGTTATTGTTGTAAAGAAAATCATAAAAGAAATACCTGAATTACAAATATTATAGCAAGGTCACCATAATGAAACAAAGCAAGAAGAATGCAATGTATTAAGCATAATATGAAAAACATTAGCGATTATTGGCCAATAACGATGTCAACTTTATGCTTTATAATATGTGTGACTCTGCTCTACACATAGCATCCAAAACTCTTTAATATAATTTCAAATCCTCCATCATGCGCTGATCCTATCCATCATAACTACACTATGTAAACTCCTGGAAACGCAGAGGTCTTGTGATCCACTACTGAAGAAAATGGCTTCCAGTAATATATGTGCCCTGCTTATAACATAATCAGTTATATGTCTGTCACAAGAAGCAAAAAAAAAATTGTTTAAGCTCTTTACAAGGTTCAGCGCAAGAGGTGTTATAATAGTCTGAAGCCACTTAGCAGTAGTCATTGTTGTGCTCACTGGCGTAGGAGGCAACATTTTAACATTAGAACATGTTCCTGAAGCTGATGGAAACACTTGGGAAGATAATGGACTTGTTAATCTCTTCATTGGTGAGGAGGTAGCCTCGTACTTTCATTTTGTCCCCAATATATTGACAAAATATACAGATGCATGGACAGAACCAAACAAATTATCCTCATCATTCACAAACATCCTCTCATCGAGTTCTACACTATCATGAATTGCATCTGTATAGTTACTCACTAAAATTCGTATAAAAAATAATAAACATGTATATAAGTAGCAATCAACTGGAAGACCTTGTCTGTAAGGAAGCCAAACATAGATAAACGCCGTAAACTTTTACAATACTGAACAATTGCTCCAAACCCTTCATCCATGGGTTGCTTTTTCACATGATATGGTCTTTTGGGATCAATAATACATAAGCGGAGACGAGTGAGAAGAGAGTTTTTTCTTCCAATAGTAACCAAAGCTACATTTGTCATTTCACCAAAAAAATATAGTACAAAGGTGAGCTTAGGACAACCCCTTGAAATAGCCACAAGGCCTTCCTCTGTTACAACTCCTTGACCATAAGGGTCTAATGGTAAAACACGCAGTTTCTGCAAATCTTTGCAGGTTGAGGCAACCACTTCAAGCCCTCTATCTTCAATATAATCCAATACCCATAAGCGCTGCAGTTTGTGGCAATGACCAAGGAGCTTATTAAGTTCTGCACTTTGAATTGTTGCATAACTCAAGTTCAAACCAGTCAAATTCAAATAGACAGAATCGACCGAGGGAAGATAACCAGGTGCAACCTCCCAAAAACCAGATAAGCTTTGAATTCCCTTGCAATTCTGCAAGGCATCCTTAAGCTTAGAACGTTGTTCAGTGTGTGGCTCATGCTAGTATGAACCTGTGCCCAAATCCTCCAGATGTGGGGAACGAATCAAAAGCCGATGGAGTAGCTCTAGTGGCACCAAACGATTCAATTTCAAACTCCTGATGGAAGTACATCTAGCTACTAATCTCTCAAGTGATTCAAAGTTCACCTCGCTATTCAGACATGCAAAGTTTAATGAAACAAGCGATGTGCATGAGTCTGGAAAAAAACTTAGCCAATGACCACCATGATCATCAATGCCATTCTCCTGCAAATCTAGCTCTGTAATATGCCTGCAATGCGCGACTATGGTGGCAAGACCATCCGTGTTGAAGTCGTCGCAACTGGTAAGCATAAGAACCTTGAAATTGGGAAAAGAATGTGTGAGGAGCTCAAGGCTCTCGTCGGTGACCCCCTTGCATTTCATCCTGAGTTCTTCAAGCCAAGGGTACGCCTCCACCATGGCGATCAGCCAGGGGTGGACATTGGTACCCCAGCTGGTAGTCACCAAGTTAAATTCCGCAAAATGGGGCTTCCCCTTGAGCGCAATGGACTTTATCCTCGGGAACCTCCTAGTGAGTATAGCGGGGCTCACCGCGTAGAAATTTCCGATGAAAACCCGCTGCTTGTTGCACGCCTCGATTCCAAACCGCGACTTGCAGACAAGGGAAACCGTGTTCCTGTCCATGTGCGACGATAGGAATGCCAAGATGTCCTCCAGTACTTCATCAGGGAATGAGCTCATCCTTCTCACCATCATAATAATAATTGCAATCCTAATAATAACAAATATACCTCATGCATACACCGCTTAGATTTCAGACCCCATGGCTGATTTTGGAGTTACAGGGAAAAACTAAAGCGTCCTACGTACCTTCAAATGCATCAAATCCCACAAAAATTAAAAACAAACAAAACAAATCCCAAACAAAAATGATCGCAGATTACCCCAAAAAAATCTCCAGAAGTTATCTAGTTGTATCTTTGTATCAAGTCCACGATCCAAACCAAGCATCAACGTGCGAAATCCTAGTGCCAAGTCCATGCCAATGGAAGATCCCACAAGGAAGCAATATGGGTGCACTACACGTCTGTCCGTGAGAGCTCCTCATCTCCATCGGCAGCAACGAGGTCGCTTGTTATTCCTGTCATTACCAAACGGCTTGCATGTTCTTCAACGTCTAGCGGGAGTCCATGCTACATTCCTGCCACTGTGGCTACCTGGATATCCCACTCTATCATCTGTTTCAAAGCTTAGGGTTTCAGAATGTTTGTTCGAATGGGACATTTTCCGGCGGAAATAATCTGTACGAAGAGAGCAGGGTTTGTAAAATTGGGGGTTTTCAGAGCAGTTTCAATGGAGGCCATGGCCACTGGGAAAACATCGACGAGGATGAAGAGCAAGTAGATTCTTCCGAGGGCTTGCCGGATAATTTTTATAGGAGGATATACATGCTTGGAGATCCAAAGTACAGTGCAGTGGAAGTGTTGGAAGGGTGGATTAAGGAAGGGAAAAAAAACGACCCAAGAATCGGGATTTAAGAGTGATGGCCATGGAACTCCGGAAACACCCCAGCCACGAGGGTACTGTGTGCCCACAAAGCAATCAACAGTGCTCAAAGACCAAGCACCAAGCGCCAGGGAGAGCCCATGAGGGCCTATGCTAAATATAGGGCTTATGATTCGTTGAGCTCATTGTGCTCAACCAGAAAACGGATAGGCTGGCATGGAGGCCATAGTTGTGCCCTTTGGATGGTCGACCATGGAGCCAGGGCCATGCCTTTTGAGCATGCAAACCCTAACCCGCGAACAAAGGAAGAGAAGGCTCGTTGAGCAAGAGCTAAAAAGAAGAAAATTATGAAGGCAGAGTGTTGAGTTTTATTTTAGGCGTCTTTTTAAGGTGTGGGAATGTCTAGTGGAGGTAGGTGGACCTTACTCAATACCTTCGTACTCCATGTTGTTGTTTTTAATTTATTTAATTTTAATATTTATTAATTAATTATTTATATATTCACTTCTCTATATTATTGCTTTATTAATTAATTTATTTTTAATTGTTAAATTATATATTTATTTATTTATTTTTATGTATACAGGGATAAGGTTGCATCTAGTTTAGTTTTATACATAAAATTGAGATTTATACCCAATTGTTATTGGGTTATTAATTTTATTTGCTAATATAAAAAATAGTTTTATATATATATATATATATATATATATATATATATATATAAAGAAATAATGATCAATAAGTTTGTATAAATTTTAGTTTTATATTCAATTAAATATCCTTCAACTTTGTTATACAATGGTAGAAGTCGGGAGAGGAACCATTTCCATTTTGTTTTTTTTCATCGAAACGGAGAATTAATCCTAGAGTTTTGTCCTCTAATTCTATTAGGTTAACCCAAGGACAAAACTATTTCGTTAAACGCCGCTTATTGCTATAAAATAATATTTTAATGATATGGTGAAGGTTAAACATGCAAAGTAAGTAATAAAAATATACATGCAAAGTAATTAAAAACAAAAAGTGAAGAAGGATATAAAATAGATTGGAAATAATACTTGCACCATAAATAAGAAGAATGAAGGGATTGGTGGCATATGGTATAAAAATAAAAAAAATTAATTAATTTATAAAGATAAAGTGAAAGTACATAGTTGTGATCTATCTATATATAATGATAAAAATATACAATATATTTTGTTAGGGATTAGAAATGTGAAAAATAATTAAAATACAAATAATAACATATGTATAAAATAATGTATAAAAAAGGAGATGGTATAATAATAAAGATGGAAGGTTGTAATGAAATATGATAATGAATAAAATAAATAAATAAATAATGTCTATTAATTAGAATAATAAAAAAATAAGTGACACATATATATTAAATATAAGTAAATTTAGAAAAATGGATAATGAAAAACATATAAGAAAAATGAAGATGGGGGCAAGATACATAAAATAGTGAAGTGTAAAAGTAATATATGAAATATATGAGTATGGTGAAAGCATGTAGTGATAATTGGTAGTATATATATAATAATAAAAAAAAAGTAATAGTGAAGTGTAAAAGTAATATATGAAATACATGACTAGGGTGAAAGCATGTAGTGATAATTGGTAGTATATATATAATAAAGAAAAAGGTAATAAAGATGTAAAGGAATAGATAATAAGAGTAGTTACTGGGTAAAAGTCAATATAAGAAGTCTAAATATCATAATGTTAACAAGAAGAATAGTAGTGGATGAATGATTGAGATATAATGCAATGAGAGAAGATATTATTGTGGAAGTACATGATGAGTAAGTAGTATATAATAGTTAAGTTTGAGAAAAAGATATATAATGCGGTAAAAGGATGAGTTGAGGGTAGTAGTGACATACAAGACCAAAATGAACAACAAGAATAAGGTAAGAAATGTAGCAGTTTGTACAATGTAATAGAATAAAATTTTGGAAGTATGTGGGTGAGATGCACACAATAATAGCAGTGATGTACAATTAGGTTGTATGGAGGGGGTGCAAAGTAAAGTAGATGAGTAATAAGGGATATATATATATATATATATATATCAAAGATGATGATATACATGTCATTCATTGTATAATTAAGGGTTATAATAAGGAAATAAATACAAATGGAAGTATATAGAGTAAAATGGTGATGATATAAAAGTTGACAGTAAAATAATAGACAAGCATTAAGGATGGAGTTAGAATTGAGTTCAAGGTGGATAGAAACACATGAACTAACAATATTATGTAGTAATATATGAAAGTAACAAAGTAGTCATAATTGATTACACATAGTAAAGTGTGGTACATAAGTGGTAAATTAAGTGTATTACTAAGGAAAGATTATAGTAAGTGCAAGAGACTAAATAAATTACTACCTACCCCCACCTTGTATTAACATGGCCTTGTGGATAAATCAAAATTGTAAAAATAAATAAATAAAATGCATACTTAGCATAACATTTATAATGTTAGTCCCCGGATGGGGTGCCACGTAGCACATGGTGGCCACGTAACATGCGTTTGAGCATAGCCATAAATATGGCAGGTTGGCTCCCATTCCCTCTCCATTAATAATGGGAGCTCACCTTAACTGGCTGTCAAGAGTCGAAGGACAACTCCGCATGAGCAGAGCGACGACAATGAAATTCAATGGATGGGGGGCGATAAAGGGAGAATTCATGTCACTCCTCCTCGATATCATACAACAATGCACCAACCTAAACCATTTCTCCCTCGACCTACACCAGGCAAGCAACTCAGTGCTCTGGGGCATCCACTGCAGAACCTTTTGCAAGATATCCATTTGCATTACTTCATCGATTCCATGGGAGAGAGGCAGGTCGCGTTGCATCCCTGGCTGGCACAGTTTTTTCGCACGACCAATGAAGCGGTAGCTGCTAGAGAGGGCACTCTCCATATCCCACACTCAATGCTCTAAGGAATCCCACAGAGGAGGGATGGTTAGCTCGCCTCGAATGGCTTACGTGGAGGAAGTAATCCCAGAGAAACCCATACAGATCCCTCTGAAGTCCCTTCTCTTGACTATGCCAGAGAATTGGCAACCCCAAAGCAATTTCTCTATGGAAGACGCTACACCAGCCATCGTGGCATGCCAATTCACTATCACCATGGAGGAGGGGGTAGAGGAGGTTCACATCTGCATCGTGGAGGAGGAATTACTCCACCTTTCCTCTCAGGAAGATGACTTCCATAAGACTATGAATTATCCAGTGTCGCAACAAAGTACGGGGACCTCGGGAAGGAGAAGGACGCATAGGAATCGCGCCCAGGAAAGGAGCACAGGGATGGTGGATAGGACATAGTGTCGACTGCTATAGGTGAGGTTGTGGAGGGTCCGGGTGGCACGGCGGTGGAAGGTGGCGAGGTCTTCACGCCACCTCCTATCTCAATTGTACTAGAACCATGAACAATTGGAATTGGTGTTTGATTTGCAGAGCCAGATGAAAGATCAGATCTACTGTGGCACACTCGTGCACCAACACGTCAATATGATGTATGAAGCATTCTCCAACGCACTAGTGGGGAAAAAATGTCCGATGTGTGCAAGACCATTTGTCATGTCGACTCGGAGCCGACCGCACAATGGAGACCCTGGTGAAGCTATTTCTAATGCTAATGGGTAATTACATGGTCTGGAGTTATTTTTGGTTATGGTTAGATGTCAGTCCTAACTCTTTCTGGTTCAGTTCCAAGTCTGATCTAGTTTTCATTCCATTTTTACTGTTTAATGTAAAGACTATAGGCCGCCACCTGCCCTGGTTTCCTTTTGGCAGGGAAGATGGTGGATGTCCTTTTTTAGACATGGACATCCCAGGCTGCCAACTGTCTTGGTTTCTGCTAATTCGGAGAAACTATTGGCAGCCTAGCAATAGTTGTTTGTTTTGTATGGATAAGATATAATGGGATATGCCTCTCTCTTTATTTACAAAAAATAAATAAATTATAATGTTAACTAAAAAGGGGAATTTACTTATTACTTAATGAAAACCAATTTACAAGTTGAATGATAAACAATGGGAATGTTCATCCCACTATTGAAATTCTTTCATAGTAAGCAGAAAGAAATTGAAAAGTGCTAGTGATGCAACCAGAAAGAGATAGAGGCCATATTCGGTAAGTATCATGTAGGTATAAATGATATAAAGTTGAGACGTTTGAAAATAAATTGTGAGAAGAGAAGTTCTTAAGTCAAGTAATTGTAGAGCATGGAATGGACCATAATGGAAAACTTAGCCTTGACTCGAGGATGCTCACTAAAGCATGGCCAAATTATTCTTGGAGGTAGAAAGAATATGTACCTCGACTGGGATAAGAGAATCATATAATCGACATTTACCTTGTCAAGATCTAATCTTTATGACCTAACAAGAAGATAACTAATTAAGATTGGCGACAAAAGAAACCTTAAAATGTTTTCCCCATGTAATGATCACATGACAATATCTTAGTCAATATTCCTAGGCATGGAAAACTTTTGTGATGGCATGTGTGTGGTATTAATCGAGTTGGAATGATAATCAAGTTAGTAGTAAATGGGTTATAATTGTCAATATATTTCTGGTGGGATTATATGCATGGATTAATGATATTATATAAATCTCATTATTAGAATCACTTAACAAAAAAACAAAACAAAAAACCCTAATAATAAGCTAATGTTTTGATCGGTAGTCAACCAACAAGCTATACTTTAATTATGGGAATCCTATATGGGTCTTGGGAAGAATAACTCGGTAAGAGGTGTGTGTCTTAATATTAACTAAATCACAAGTTTCAAGTTTGAGTTACCAAAGTAGTACTCAAACATGGAGTGCCAAAGAGGGAACCCACAAGGGGCCAAAACATTGCACTACACAACTAGTGGTAATAAGATTTCAGTTTGGACACGATGGAGGTCTGCTAAATAGGGGTAGCCAATTAATGTATTAATAGCCTCAAAACATATCTAAACAAGTGAAGGTATAGTAGGACTAGTATATCACTTGATCAACTACCTAGGAGGATGTAAATAGGATACGTCAAGATCATCCCACACTTTTTACCACAACCTTAGGACTATGTTTCCCAAAGGATGGGTGTATGCAATGCTCGTTTTAACTTAGAAAACTCTAATTACTTGTGGCCTAGTCGTATCTTCATTGTTTATTATCCATGGAACACTATTAATGATACACTTTAATTTTAAGACATATGAATCTATGTGAATCTCAATTCTAGGAATGTTTAACGTTATTTGAATTATGATGGATATTATGCAATCTATTTATAACTTGAAAATTTTGGCATTTAAAGTTGTTGGTACGTGGATACAGGACTGAGATTATGATTAAATGCATTCACATGATGATAATGCATGGATATGTATGAGTTGTGTTATAGTCTAATCTGCAAGTCAAGAGGCTATGAAATAGCAAAAGAATAACGATGATAAAATATTGATGTCATGAACATCGTCCAGGAAATAGTATGGTCTAAATTTTGTATGTGAAATTATATTTCTTCAAATGCATTGCTATGATATGTGGAGAAGTGCAGGTTTTTAGGTGGTGAGACTGCCTAAAACTAAATATACAATGACAAAATTCCCAGCAACATAGTGCCACTATATGTTCCATGGTAGGGTGTTGACCCTAGTTATATTAGGAGGGGTGGAGGCATTTCCCACCGTTTATCCTCTGAAACCTAGAGTCATGGGAGGATGATGTTAGCTCACGCTCCCCTAGACGTGTGATGATGACTGTCACTTGTCTATTAGGGAAGCTCGTTCAAGAGAGTTGACACTACCTCTTACGGGTTCTATTTGGAGTTAGGTCAATATAGTTGACGCTCCAAGATAGTCAAGTAGAGGAAGGATAGGAATGGAAGATGGAAGTATATTAGGGAGGAAGGATGACTATAAGTAGTTGAGAGTGTGTGGGGATTTCGTCTTAAGGTAGAATTTCTTGATTTCCTCATTTTTTTTTAAATATATGTGTGTGTGTGTGTGTGCGTGTGTGCTTAACTGAACTACAATTATCTAAGTGATTTTTTCTTATGCTAAATTATTATAATTGAGGGATTTCGCAAACATATAATTAGTCTACTATATTTTATGAAATGAATGGTCTTGTTGATTGGATTGGATGCTTACAAGAATTACATTAGGAGTGACAATTATTGTCATTAGTGCATGTGTGAGTCATGTATGTGCTAGCTACACATGCATGCCTTGTACATGTACACTAGTATGTATAATTGTTTTAAATTGATGATGTTGATTATTTGATGTGGATGCATGAATCGTGTGTTGTTACCCTTGTATTGTAAATTACTCTAACTTTGGGTCGAAGTTTCTTGAAGGGTGGGTGTATGTAACAACCCAAATCGATTAATTTTTATCATAGTTTTTAATTTAAATATAATTAATTATTAAAATATATTAAATGAGACTTTTATTATTTTATTATTAAAAGGTGGGTGAAGTAATTAATGGGGGGATAAGGTTGTTGGGGAATTAATGGGGGGATAAGGTTGTTGGGAAATTAATGAGGGGTATTTGAGAGAGGAGGAAAAGGAAGAGAGGAGGGGACTTGGAGAGGGGTCTCATTTTGCATTGGAAATTTTATCCAAGAGGTGAAGGAGGAGGTAAATGGGGAAAATAGGGCATTTAGGAAACTATCACAAAGGACTTTTTTTGCTGGGAATTTTGGGCTCAGGGGCCAGGAAACTGCAAGGATTCCTAGAGCTAGGGAGCCGGAGAGGTTGTTCCTAGTTGGTTGGGAGGTTAATATTCAGTTGGGGAGTTTGAGAAATCTCAAGAACAAGAGAACCATGGACTAAATCAACTAATCTACAGGTAGAGGTACATATTTTGTGCATTTTATGCTGTTATTATGTTGTTGTAAAGAAAATCATGAAAGGAATTCCTTGAAATAAATTGAATTTATTTATGCAAGAAGATGAATAGATTTTTTTTATTTTTTTTTTAGGCTTGTATGAAAGGCCTTACATTTAGAAATCGTTTGAAGAATCAATTTGATGGAAAAGTTGAAAATAGAGGCCTTCCCATGATTATGGGTCCAGGTGATTGTCTTAAGAAGTATGAAGATAATGAATTGAAATCTTGGGTGGATTTTTTTGACTAAGGTAATTCAATTCAAGAACCAGAACAAGTTGTAGTTAATATGCCATAAGGAATGAAAAGGAAATCCATATTTTATGAGCTCCCTTACTGGAATGATCTATTAATATATCACCTATTAGATCCTATGTGCATCTTCAAAAAAGTTCCAGATTCTATATTTCGACATATGTTAGAAAAAGAGAAGGACACCTTGTCTTCGAGGAGAGATATTACTCTTTTGCGTACCAAAATTGATAGTAGACATTTGTGGCCAAATGGGGAAAATGAAACATGTGCAGAATCTCCATGGATTTTGAAAAAAACGAGCTATACCAACTAAAAAATATCATTCGTTTAATAAGGACACCTACTGGCTATGGGTCATCATTGGATAAATATTTTATAGTTGATGGACATATTACAGGATTTAAAACACATGATTTTCATAATTTTATGAAGGTATTATATATTATCATTTAAGTTTTACTGGTAACATTGATTAAGTGCTAAATATATTTTGATATTCTGTTGTGTGAGAAAAATTACTAATGACCTTTGGTAAATGTGTTTGATAGCATATCATTCCATTGGAAATTAGGGGGGATTCATGTCTTACTGTTGACTTAAGTAATGACATAAGTCGATTGTTAGCATTTACAAGGTATGTGGTATGAAATGTTCATGTGTGAGAGACATAGATATACTATATTCCATTTTATTTTTTCACTAAAGATTCATACTAATTTACTGTTCTTATATTAGGTGGATGACCTCCATGGAGATCCACGAATGTGAAGTACCAAAATGGAAGAAGGAAATTGAAGAAATTGTATGTGTGTTTGAGAAGGATCTCCCTACAAGTTTCATGGACCTACAAGTCCATTTACTTATACACCTAGTTGATGACATTGAATTGGCGAGTGTCATATCAACGAGTTGGATGTTTTTCTTTGAGAGGTATATGAAAAAGGTAAAAAAAATATGTTCGACAAAAGGCACATCCAGAGGGTTGTATGAATGAAGGGTATCTATTGATGAAGAATTTTTCTTCCTATGTGAATTACTTGGTAAGTATTTTGAATATGGGTCATGCTTTTGGGATGAAGAACAAGCATCATATATTATTGATGGAGAAAAACTACAATCTAATGGTGTTCAAGTAGAAACTAGTAAGTAAATTCATGATCATTGTGGTTGTTTTTCTTGCAATCATTAATTTTCTCAGTAATTTATTTGTCAAATTAACAACATAACATTTGGAGTTTGAAATACACATGTTGACATGTAATAGGTGTAGATGAAAGTGCTATACTCAACAAGTTCATTCTGTACCACATGGAATTTATGAACAAATGGATTGATTTGTATGATAAAAAGAGAGAAAAAGTGTTAGAAGAAAGAAGACAGTTTAAGAGATCAAACATAAGGAATACTCCACTTCCCACTAATATGCTTGGGGAATGGGACAAAGATTTCACACTAGAATGGGTTACTGAACAAATTCAAAATCGAATAGAAGATGCAAGTATAGATTAAAATAGAACAGAAGATGAGATCAACATGTGTAGAGGATGTGAAAGAAAGGTATGGTTGGAATTTTACAAGATGTTGTTTCCTTAAAATTTTGAAACTATTAACTATTTCAATATTCGTCATTATATTTCTTTTCACTTAAATAAATGGTCCTTCACATGAGAGTCAATATCCTGCAATGTGGACATATGGACGACATTATCATGTAGAAAGTGTACATGTAAGGATATGATCCTTTGGTTATGGCATCATGGTTGATTTCAAGCAATCCAGTCGAGCAAGCTCAAAAGATAAGAATATTATTGAAGGGAATCTACAATATGTTGGAAAAATCTAAGAAATTATTGAGTTGGATTACCACTCTTTTAAATGTTGTATTTTCAAGTGTAGATGGTATGAATCATTTGAGAGGACATGAAGACATGATACCCATAGTGAATTTTTTTCTATATATTCCTCGTGGTTCCTACCGGAAGATAAGGAGCCTTATGTTCTACCAATTCATTGTGAGCGGGTATTTATTTAACTCAAATAAGAAGTGGTAGTGATCATTAATCTATTAATTCATAGTTTATTGTGATAATGTATATGTGTTTATTAATCCATAAAAATTTGATAGCATACATCTAAGATATGTATGTCATTCATGTGCAGGTATTTTTCTATGAAGATATTTTGGACCTGAAATGGATATTTACAATACATTATGATCCAAGATTAAGGCATATATTTGATGATGCATTCGTGGATACTGAGAAAAATAATGATGGCCAACAAATGAGAGAGATGGATTAGAGAACATCGAAGAAATTGACATCCATCATGATGTTGAAGATGGTTATGTTCAGGCACAAGAAAACAACAATCTAGAGTTAGATGATGTTATGTAAGACAACAATATGAATGGTATAGAAAATGATGATCCAAACACCTCTGGTAACAATATAGATGGTCTGCATTCAAATTTCAATGATGATGAAGATGATGCAGGTCAAGATGAGGATGATGATAATATTAAATACTTGAAAGAACATATGAACATTGGAAATGATACACTGGATAACATTGTTACAGACAATAATGTTAGTGACCAAGACTTCTAAATTTTCATAATTATTTGTAATCCATGTTTTAAAAATGTTGTTTCTTATGGCCCAAACTTTGAAGTGGTTCAGTATTATTTGTGTCTAGCATAACCATGTCAAATTGTGATGCATACATGAACATTTTGGAGAAATTTCAACATTGGCCTTATTCACTGCTAACCATGTAGGGTCAATGGGTGTCATTAATCCCTTCACCTGATATAATCCCTAACCCATTAACCATTAAACCACTTGCATGTGGGACACTATAAAATTATTTTTGGATGTCTCAACTTAATAAAATCATGGTTTAATTATCTCGAAGAATTCCACAAGAAAAGACAAATACATGGAAATTGGCATCTTCACTAGGTTTCGTTATAAACATGGGTATGTCGGGTTTGATCTTTGTTGGCATGGATGGAAACATTGGGTCACAATGAATATAATGATGATGACAATGGAAATGGAAACCATGACGATGGCAATGATGAAGAGAATGATGTCCCCAAGTCTTAAAATATTCCCATATCGTCAAGGCATGCGCCTAGTATAAACATGTAAAATTTCAATGCATACAATCACATTTTGAAGAAATTTAAACATTGGCCCCATTCACTGCTCACTGTGCGGGGTCGGTGGATGACATTAGTGATGGGAATTTTGGAAGTTCCAAGACATTTCGAGAGAGTTTCGACAAAGATTCTATAAAAGGGAAGGATGAATGATGACAATGAGATCAATGTGGATGATGAACATTGATGAAAACGTGGAGGATCGTGATGATTATGTGGGGACATCATACATACTTGAGTTTGGAAACCCTCCCATACCATCAAGGCACGTGTCGAGTCTAAAAATGTCAAATTTCAATGCATATAGTCACATTTCGAAGAAATTTCAACATTGGCCCCATTCACTACTCAGTGTGTGGGGTCGGTGGATGACATTGGTGAAGGGCATGTTGGAAGTTCCAAGGCATTTCAAGAGAGTTCCGAAAAAGATTCTATAGAAGGGAATGACGAATGATGATAATGATATCAACGTGCATGATGAACATTGATGAAAACATGGACGATATCAAAGGTTATGTGGGGACATCAGACATACTTGAGTCTTGAAACTCTCCCATACCGTCAAGGCATGTGTCTAGTCTAACCATGTCAAATTTCGACACATACAGGAAAATTGAATAAATTTCAACGTTGTCCCCATTCATTGTTCACTGTGTGGGGAAATTGGAAGACATTTGTGATGCGTGTATTGGAAGTTCCATGAAATTTCAAGAGAGTTCTGACAAATATTCTACTAATGGAAATGACGAATGATAACAATGATACATCCATGATGAGTGTTGATGCAAACGTACTAGACGATATCTAAGATTATGTGGGGACATAAAAAATCCTTGAGTCTTGAAACCCTCCCATACCATCAAGGCATGTGTCTATTCTAACCAAATCAAATTTTGATGCATACAGGAATAGTTTGAAGAAATTTCAATGTTGGCCCCATTCATTGCTCACTATGTGGAGTTGGTGGATGATATTTGTGATGGGTGTATTGGAAGTTCCATGACATTTCAATAAAGTTCTGAAAAATATTCTACAAATGGCAATGATGAATGATGAAAATGATACGTCCATGATGAACGTTGATGAAAATGTGGACGATCTCAAAGATTATGTGGGGACATCAAAAATCCTTGAGTCTTGAAACCCTCCCATAACATCAAGGCATGTGTCTAGTCTAACTTGATCAAAGTTTGACTCATACGGGCATAATTTGAAGAAATTTCAACGTTGCCCCCATTCATTGCTCACTGTGTGGGGTTCATGGATGAAATTTTTTATGGGTGTATTCAAAGTTCCATGAAATTTCAAGAGCGTTCTGACAAGGATTCTATATATGGCAATGATGAATGATGAAAATGAGACGATCATGATGAATGTTGATGCAAAAGTGGATTATCTCAAATATTATGTGGGGACATCAGACATCCTTGAGTATTTAAACCCTCCTATACCATCAAGGAATGTTTCTAGTCTAACCATGTCAAAATTCAATGCATATAGGCATAGTTTGTATAAATTTCAATGTTGGCCCCATTCACTGCTCACTATGTGGGGTCGGTATAGGATGACATTTGTGATGGGTGTAATGTTAGGTAGCTAGAGAAGTAGTAGGGGGGCCCAGAGGGCCCATAATGATAATAGTGGAGGCCATTCAATGTAAGGTGGACTAGGTCCACTATATTATTAAATAAGGCTCACTATGGTAGTTAGATATAATAAATGAGTACTTAGATATAATAAATGTAAGAGGACTTCTTAGAAGGTTCTACTTCTAGAAGATTCTTCCTCTAGAATTTTCTTATGTGATGGTAGCACTATATAAAGGTGTTCAATAAATGTAATGGGATATGAAGAGAAGTATTGTATTTGGAGAAATATCTCATTAGTAGGCTTCCCCCTCGAAGAGGCAAGTGAAAATGAGAGGATCCCTTCCATAATAGGATCCATTGTATGGTGTTTTCCTACCCTAAGGGTTTGATAGTAATAAAAGAGAGTTTTCATATTATTATTCTATATCTATTGTGGTTCTTTTGTATTCAATTCTTTGGTTCTTAACAATTGGTATCATAGCACTTTCCTTGGCCAAAGAAGGAAATAATCTTTTTCTCTTTTTGCATAATTTTTCTAGGGAAGAAAAAGAGGGCGATGCACTTCAGGTTCAAATATGAAGCATTATGAGATGAATTTGGAAAAATAAATTGGGTATTTTAATTCATCTCAGAAAAATACCCAATTTAAAAAAACAAATCAGTCGAAACGGAGTTCAGGAAGTGAAGTTATGAGCATTTTAAATTCAACAGTTTTTCAGGGTTTTTTCGGAAAAAGCCGTGATTTTCTACTGTAACTTATTGTTCTATTTTTTAGGTTTTTTTGGGATGGTGGCGGGAATGCAGAGTTCATAAATTTTCATAGGGTGTTCATATTTTTACCAGATCAATGCCATTGAATAAATTAATTTAAAATATTTCTTTTGGTATATTTTATGTGGTGTTTCCAATGCCTATTTCCTCTCAAACCCTCAAAGAAATTTTATAGATGACTGAAGAATTCAAAGCCCAATTGTATGACACATTGAATAACATATTGGATGACTTTGTAGATGGCCTCACAAACGAGCTCAATGATATTTTTTGTAGTATTCAAGATTCATTGGATAACATGCAAGAGAGATTTCTTATGGACATCAGGGATGAATACAATCAAGGAATATATGCTTGGTATGATTTTGAGGCCGATTGCGATGATTGGTATATGGATAGTTTTCATTTATAGGATGAAAACCACTTACATATTTTATTTGATGACTCTACTCCACCTTATGTAGAGAAAATAAATGTCCCACATCATGAGCTAGTTATGATTACCAACGTCCAGCCTGCATATTCTACAATGGTATTGTTCCTTCCAGATTCATCTTTGACCCTTTCCCACTATGTGGATGGATATTATTATTTGGATCCACATGATAGGTGTCAGTATTGGGAGCATCATTTTCAGTTGGTTATTGGGTGTCGATATCTTCCGTGTGGATTTCACATGAGAACTTGGACATGGGACCCGTCACCCTGGTTTACAATGACAATTGGACTACTTTAGCATGGTGGCTTTGATTTCTCAATGAGACCCTGGTTCTCTAGTCTACTTCATCACTATGGTTCACACTTATCCATGGGACCCTGGTTCTCTAGTCTACTTCAGCACTATGGTCAACACTTATCCATGGGACCCTGGTATATGGTTGTACATATGTAACAACCTCATCGTTACAACAACATACAACATGTAACAAGTGCTAAAAATCCCCCCACCCTCTCCCCCGCCCCTTTTTTTTCTATTTTAGTAATAAATGACATGGAAAGTAAATATTATCCTTTCAATTAGATGGGTATCATGGTTTTTGGCATGGCACCTTAGACATATATGTTTAACCATAAGGAAGTCCACTTTACTTAGTTCCCAACAATTAAAGTATAGATATACACAATCCTGAGGACCCAACTAAGTACTTGACCGTGTAAGTAGGTTTGAAAAAAAAAAAAAAATCTTGTGTGGGAACCAATTTATTAAATAATATTTTAAGACAAAAATAGATAAGTAATATTGACAAGTATTTTTTATAGTAAGTAATTTATTAAAAATATTTGACAAGTAATATTTTTAAGACGATATTTCTTCTTGACTACAACATCTAATCGTTCCTTTAAAGTTAGTGGTGGTGTACTAAGTAGTGATTAATATTAGTGAAAATAGAACCAAGTCCTTGTACTCTCAATTTTAACCATAAACAATACCGTAATAATATCAATATCGCCAGCAAAATACATGCATTGGGTGCTTTTACCATATATCTCTTTAACAGTTTGGTTGGAAATGACCAAAATAAGCTTTGTAGAACAGTAAGAAGTACACAAAATATTTCAAGACATCTATGCCATAGGGATAATCTTAGTTTAGATATTTGCCTCAAAATTATGACAAGGTAAAATATCACTCAATCTCCAGTTGTGTGGACTGTAGTCTACTTGTTGATCAGGGACCAAAAGTCTAGTACTATCCTAAGACTGGCAATCAATCTCATGGATTCAGAGGCAATCATATCAAGGGTGAAGCTTGGAAGACAACCAATTATTCCAACAAATTCGGGATATCCTCACATCCTTACTCTAGGTGGTGAAGGGAATTTATGGGATCAATAGAATATTAACCCCACATTGAGTACACCATCCAATTTCTTTAGGAACGAGTTCAGATTTGTCAGAGTAAAAACAAAGGAATTCGTCTAGAGAGAATCACAATCAATAAAACCCAAATCCAATTTCGTAACGACTTGCATCACCAATAACCAAAGGACAAATATTATCCAAGAAATTAAGTAGAACTCCAAACAATACCAAGTTTAAACCACCCCTTCACTCGTAGTTAGACACAAGTCTCCAGATAAAAATTTAATCTGTAAACTATAAAATTTTGTTTTAATCTAGACAGAAGATGAGAGATAGGGATGTATCTTAAGGCATACTCAATCAAATTGCATAAATTGTATACCAGGTGGAGCATTCAGAATACCTAAAAATACAAAGTAGGCATTGATGATTACACAAAAAAACGGCATTCAAATCGCTGTCAGACATTCCTATATACAAATCGTTGTCTGTATAAACACAATGTCATTCATTATTATTATGAATCGTTGTCATACACAACAACAATTACCATGCAGTCATACAAAGTCATAAGTTCACTATCATACACAGTCATAAATTCTTTGTCTATCATATATTATAAATTCTTTGTAATCGTTATTTCAAATGTTATTTGAATGCAAGTCAAATCTCCGTAGTAAAATAAAATCGTTATTCATATGCTAATCAAACCAAATGTTGATCAATGCAAATCAAGCGCAGTAGTAATAATAAAATCGTTATTCCTAATCAATCAAATGTTGATCAATCCGTAACTAAATCGTTGTGTAAATCCATAACTAAATAACAATAAAATCCATAACTAAATCAATGTGCAAATAACAATAAATAACCTTTCTAACAATGAGAGAGTAGGCGCATTGTGCACTCCAAGTAATACCCACGTAATCATCACACAGTCATCAGAGATATGAAAATGCAAAGCAAAGAAGTGGAAACGCAAAGCAATGAAGTGTTAATCCAACAAGAGATTTGGAGCGCAATGAAGTGGAAACACTACGTAAAGTGAGGTTTAAAACAATGTATAAACGCACGATGAAAACTCAAGTAAAAATAGAGGGTGTCGAGATTACAACTCAAGGGAAAACACAGAGGAACTCGCTGCAATAAACGTTGGGAAGAAGAATTATCCTACACTTATTATCCATGCATAGGAAAGAAGGGAATTTGAATCTAAATATTTAACACCGGAGTGAAAGACAGTCGATTCGACTCCTGGCCGACTGCTCAGGCACAAAATAATAACTTAAAGGATCAAGGAACAGAGGATAAAAACACAAATCTGCATCCAGATCTTCTACGTGGAGAAGCAAATAATGAAATAAAAGTGCAATTAAGGAATAAATAAAACGTAGGAAGGATATATAAGAGCGCATGCAAGGTTTTGAGTCTAGGGATCATTCTGGCCATGCGCAATACACAATCACTCAGAATTAAAGGATACTGTGGATAACAAGGGTTCTTACTGAATGAATTAAGAAAAAAGGGAATTACAATTTTTGTAGAAATGCATGCGCGAGGAAAGCTCATGGAAATGAAATCCTCATCTGAATACAGTAAAATTAACAAGTGTAAATTAAATTCATTGCAAGTAATAAATTTAATAGGTGTACCTTCGCGAAATGTGAATTCTTCAAATTCATTGTCGTACGCACACTCCATCTAGCTCCCACTTGCCAACCGATGTGATCTCACCAGTACCTCTCAGCCAATGCTAGGGGTACTCTTCTTCCCCTTGAGCCCCCTGAGACAAAAAGGGACCACACACATAATACCAGAGAACGCTAGTACCTAGCTTGCCTCACAAGGTTGAGCTACCACTCGTTACCCGATCTGGGTATCCCAACTACCAAGAGAGATAGTTCAGTAAAGATAAAATTTCAGTAGCGTAACATTGCGCAAGACAGACGTGTCCACACTCTTCCTCCTCCATCATTTTTATAGAGTTTTCTTATTCATTAGTTTCCCAAAACCCTCATTTGATTCCTTTTTCATTTAATTAATTTCGAAAAACCTCCCCTGTACACATGTCGCCCGATCCCCTAGTTGCACCAGAAAATCAATTTTATTAATTAATTAAATATTCCTATTTCCCTTACCCACCTAAAATCATTCCTAAAAACGTTCATCGATGTCCCATTATTTCCTTAAAATTATTAAATGACTTATGCCTTACTTAATTCCTAGTTGAGTTCATAAATAGAAAGTTCCAAAGGCAAGATTCCTTACTAAGTTAGACATTCAACTTTTTCTTTAAGTTTCCTTTTTCTTTTAAGTTTCCCCCTTTTTCCTTTTTAACTAAAAAAACTCAATTTAGCAACTGTAGATAAAAACAACCATTTACCCTTTTTCCTTTTTAACTAAAATCAATTTAGCAAGTGTAGATAAAAAAAACCATTTACCCTTTTAATAAATTTAATCCTCCATTATAATTTTTTTACTTTAATACTTAAGTTTGAATTTCTTACCCCCCTTCTTGTTACATGTTTATTTAGTTTTTCTTTATCCACATGTTCTGCCTAGATCTAGGTTTTAATTTCACTGAGCTAGGCGACAATTTTTAAGGGAAAATTTCTTATTAAACTTTACTTATCATGCCATTCATTTTAAGGATGACCAGTTCCTAAGGAGGAATAATTTTCTAGGCACTAGGTTTATTAACTTATCATAGTTAAAATCGCGATGTGCCTTCCAGGGTGCACTACGTGCTCCAAGGGTGCCACTCGCCTCCTTCTGTTGTCTTTGCGCTACATGCCCTTCAAGATGCACTACATGCTCCAAGGGTGACACTCACCTCTTTCCATTTTCTTTTCTCGACGTTCCCTTCAAGATGCACTACGTTCTCCAAGGGTGCCACTCACCACTTGATTAAATTTGGTAGACATCAAACCCTTGGAGTCAATACTCCACTAGGTGATCTTGTGGGAGACTAAGGGCCTCTAAGGAATAAGTCCCCTGCCTTATTGCACGCCCCTTTGAATGATTGTGAGTGAATGTCATAGTCTACCCTCACGACATCGTGGGTCTTCTCGAACTAGGTAATCATTAACCTATAGTTCGAGCCATGATGGGAGTGCTAGTAGGCTGTGGTAGGGTCACTGCCACACCTCTCCCTCAATGTCTTTGGTTGTCATGCATGACTCCTCTACTCCAAATGTGAGTCTGGTTGGCAAGCTATCATCATCCTACATCCATCAATGAATCATGTCAACAATAATAATCAATCATCATAACATATAATCATATGTGCATATGTCACATCAACAACATTCAAACCCTAATAGTCCACTCCCTGACTCGATCTGGAGTCCAAGGGGTTTCATCGATGCCTCTGCATCCTCAATGTCTAGAGTCCTACACACTCAAGAGAACCCAGTCAATAGCACATGTCTATGTAAATACAAAAAAATAACATATCATCAAATCCACAATATCCCATAATCATAATCAAAACAACCAATAGTATAATAACCTGGACCACTTGCATGCAAGTGTCCTCAAAGAATAAGTTTGCTCAGTGCGCGCAAGGGCGGGATGTTACATACACCCCATATTGTTTTAAACTTCGTCCCGAAGTTTCAAAGTATGTAAGTGCTAAAATAAAGTGTATCATAATATCATAGGTCTAGCTATCAAACAAAAATGGAAACTGTTGACGCATATCATATGCATCCTCCCAAGTCGTCGAGTGTGGACTATAGTTTTCCCACTATACCTTGACCTGATCTACTATTGGACGTCGTAGTTGTTGAATGCGATGGTCCAGGATGCGGATTGGCTCCACAGTAAGAGCACCCTCATCTAATACCTACAAGGTACTCATGTCAATAACATTTTTAGGATCACTAACATAATGTCTCAAAACAAATATGTGAAAAACATCATGCATACGCCTCAAAGAATCAGGAAAGGCTAGTCGATAGGCCACAGGATCCTTCCTTTCCACAATCTTGAAGGGTCCCATGAACCTAAGAGAGAGTTTATCACCCTTTCCAAACTTGATCGAACTTTTATGTGGTTTCACCAGCAAGAAGACTCGATAGCCAACCTCATAACTACGATCGACACAATGCGCATCGACATAACTCTTCTGCCAATCATGCACTTCCTTGATCCTTTGTTGTATTGTTTGCATTTGATATTCCATTTATTGGAATGCTTCCGGTCCCACCATGACCCTATCCTCAAGCCGATCCGAACTCAAAGGCATCCAACATGGTCACCCGTAAAGAAACTCGAAAAGAACCAACTTAATGGTTCTTTGATAACTGTTGTTATATGAAAATTCTACCAAATTTGGTTTGTTCATTTGGTTTGTCTATCTATCTCCGGGTGATACGCGGTACTAAAGTTAAGTTGGGTTCCCAAGGCCTCTTGGAAACTAGTCCAAAATCATCATGTAAACACCAACCCTCTATTGGATATAGTCCTCTTAGGCATGCCATGCAACCTCACAATCTTATAAATGAAAACTCTAGCTATGTCAGGTTCCTGATACGTCGTATGCATAGAAATAAAATGAATACTCTTCGTTAGAGTGTTGAATACCACAATAATTGAGTCGTTTCTCCTTGTTGTAAGTGGCAATCCAACAATGAAATCCATCAAAATGACCTCCCATTTTGATTTTGGAATAGAGTGTGTTTGTAGTAGTCCTGTCAGATGTCTATGTTCAGTATTCACCTGGTGACATTCTAGACATCTCACCATGTAGTTGACTAATTATTACTTCATTCCTTTCCAGACGAATAAGGGTTTAAGGTATTCCCTAATCTTCGTGACTCCAGGATGAGCCATGTACACTGCTCTATGAGTCTCATTTAGGATCAAACTCCTCAACTCGTCATTGGGTGGTAGGTAAATTCGACTTTTAAATACCAATAATCCGTCATTGTCCAAAGTAAATCCTTCAAATTTTGGTACCATCATTGTGTTTTGTCTGATAAAATCCTTGACCTCTTTGTACCAGTCATCGTCGCACTATAAAGTTACAATCTTTTCATGTAGATTCGTTTGAAGAGGAATTACCAAAAATATGCACAATTTTTGACTTAATGCATCAACCACTCTGTTCCATATTCCCTTTATGTATGTAATCTCGAAATCGTACTCGCTAAGAAATTATGACCAACTTCATTGTCACCAACTTCATTGTCACGCGTTCAAGTCTCTTTGCGTAAAGATGTGTTGTAGTCCACAGTGGTCCATTTTTAGTTCAATTTTTCATCCAATAAGGTAGTGTCTCCAAACTCTCAAAGCATAAAAAATGGATAACAACTCCAAATCGTTCGTAGCATAGTTCTCCTCATGCCTTCTCAACTTTCTCGATATTTAAGAGATCACTCGACCATCTTGCATCAAGACTCCACCTAAGCATTCCTTGGATGCGTCAGTGCATACCAAGAAGTCTGTGTCCATGTCAGGTACCTTTAGTATAGGTGTTGTTGTCAACAATTCCTCGAGCCTATGAAATGCCTTCGTGCATTTCTCGGTCCAAAAAAACTTCTTGCTCTTCTTCTGCAATTCTGTGATCGAATTTGCTATCCTTGAAAAACCCTCGACGAACCGTCAATAGTATCCCACTAAACCCATGAAGATACGCACTTTGGGGACATTCGCCAAAGCAGGCCATTCCTTAATAGTCTTGACCTTTGTTGGATCCACAATGATACCTTCGCTAGATATGACATTTCCTAAGTAATGAATCTTTGATTGATAAAACGAGCATTTAGACAATTTCCCCTACAATTTTTTTGTCTCGTAGACACTGCAGTACCAAGCACAAGTTCTCGTCATTCTCCTCCATAGTCCAAGAGTAAATCAAAATATTGTCAATGAATACTTGGACTAACATGTCTAAGCATTCGCAAAACACACCATTCATCAAACTCATAAATACACCTGGGGCATTAATCAGCACAAATGGTAAAACTATAAACTTGTAATGTCCAAACCTCGTCTTAAAGGCGGTCTTAGGGATGCCGTCCTCCTTGATCCATAACTGGTGATACCTTGATCTCACGTTGATCTTTGAAAATACCGTTGCACCCTTCAACTGATCAAAAAAATCATCAATCCTTGGCAATGGATACTGATTCTTGATCATTTCCTTGTTCAATTGACGATAGTCAATGCAGAGTCTCCACAACCCATCCTTCTTTTGTATGAAGATAACAGGCACACCCCACGATGACATACTTGGATGTATAAGTCCTAGGTCCAACAACTCCTTTAGTTTCATTTTCAACTCCTGTAACTCTGGGGTCGACATATGATAAGAAGTTCATGCTATTGGTTTAGTCCCCAGTTTTAGGTCTATGGTAAATTCCAAATCCCTCTCTGGTGGCATCCCGTGTAACTCCTCAGGGAAAACATCTACAAACTCTCACACCACTGGAAGGTTTTCTAGAACTTCTGCTATTCCCTTCTCGTTTAATGCAAGGATCACATAAATCTTACATACCTTCTGCATGCTCTTCCATAGCTGCAAGGAAGAGATGAACCTCAGGGAGACTCCCTGGTTTCGACCCACAATCACATGTCTTTGTCCCTCGTCATCGACCAAGCTCAACCATTTCGTCTTACAATTGAGTATCACCTCATGTGATTCCAACCAGTCCATATTGATCACGACGTCATAATATCCTAATATCATGACGTATAGGGTGGCCCTAGTGACAAACTCTCCCAGGTTAAGGTTACAACCCATAACCTTCCCACCAACCTTATGTTTGGCTCCCGAATCCAATTCTACAAAGCTAAACTCATCCTGTTCGACTGCCTTTACCTTAATTCTTTTTAGTGCTACCCCATAAATGAAACTCTCTATAGCACCTGGATCTATCAAAATACTAAGGGTCTGGTCAATGACGTTACTTGATGTCTTGAGCACAGTCGATTGGTGCTTTGTCTGGCGGTTATTCACTGCTACAAGAATCTGATGGGCCTTGCCCAAATCTCCCACGGTAGTGGGTCCGACTGATATAGATTCTCTAGTCCTCTCCACTGGGCAGTCGCATTGGTAATGTGGTTCCCCACATGTCCAACACCCTTTATTTCATCCAATACTTATGATACCTGAAGTAGAGGTTGACGGCCCACCGGCCTGGAACCCTGGTTTTTTCTGTTGAACATGCCTAAACTATTGTTGTTGCGATCAATGTTGATGTTGGTGTCATGGTCCTCAGTAAGGAGTCCACTGTTGAGGTGTTGTTTTCTGAGGTGTAATGAGAGTGTATCCTCTCTAGAATCGACGATATCTTGGTGAATGTCTAGCTAGTTTCAGATGTTGTTGCGCACCAGAAGATGCCTGTCCCACTGGTCTTGCTAGAGTCCTTCTCTGACCCCCGTTGATAAGCTCCTCCTCTACTATGAGGGCCTTCTGAATGAAATCATGCAAGGTTTGAGGCATCAGAATCCTAACCTTTGCATGAATGTTGACATTAAGTCTAAACAAGAACTTGTTTACCTTAAGTTTCTTAGTATTCAAGTGCAGAGTATATCGAAGAAGCTCCAAAAAATGGGCCTCATACTTGAGAACCATACAACCGCACTGTCGCAAGGCATTTAACTCATTGAGATGATGCTCAATGAATTCCTTAGACAGATACCTTTCTAGGAACTGTTCCTCAAACAATTCCCATGACATGCCTTCGACTACCATGTTCAATTGCAGCAGGAGCGTTTTCCACCATAGAAGAGTGCTCCCCTTCAGTTGAAAGACCGCCATGAGAACCTTCATTTTGGAGGTAGAGTCATGAATTGAAAATCACATCGCCATATTCTCCAACCATGCCTCAACGGTTGCGTCGTCCAGGGCACCAAATAACTTGGGAAATTTAACCTTCTCAAGTTGGCAGTGAAAGTTACCAATACCGACCAGAGCGCTTTGTGGACCCTTAGGGGTATAGGCGCCCTGGCCTTAACTTAGTACAAATGGTTTTTCCAGGCCTCTAACAAATCCCTAGAAGCACCTTGTCAGATCCAACGCATCACCGCAGAAAATTTCTCATGCTCAAGGCATGTTATTCTCCTTGGAGGTTAGACCACTCTGGCGTGGGTGCTACTAGAGGCGTCAGGCCTCCTCCCCTGGTACCACGTTGTGAACCTTTGCGGTGTCCTCAGACAATGAGTGAATCATGGACCGATTAAAGTTTTAATTTAAGTGTTTACTTCAGTGGAAGGTGTGGGTATCCACAGTCATAGGGTTGAACCCACTCTGATAACATATGTAACGGCCTCATCATTATGACAACATACGACACGTAACAAGTGATAAAAAATTTCCCCCTTTTTTGTTTTTCTATTGTAGTAATAAATGTCATGGAAAGTAAATATTATCCTTTCAATTAGATGGGTATCATGGTTTTTGGCATGGCACCTTAGACAGATTTGTTTAACCATAAGGAAGTCCACTTTACTTAGTTCCCAACAATTAAAGTATAGATATACACAATCCTGAGGACCCAACTACGTACTTGACCGTGTAAGTAGGTTTGAAAAAAAAACAAAAGCTTGTGTGGGAACCAATTTATTAAATAATATTTTAAGACGAAAATAGAT
>JASDQU010737650.1:90283-106119 GCA_032191745.1 Picea mariana
AGCTTGTGTGGGAACCAATTTATTAAATAATATTTTAAGACGAAAATAGATAAGTAATATTGACAAGTAATTTTCATGGTAAGTAATTTATTAAAAATATTTGACAAGTAATATTTTTAAGATGATATTTCTTCTTGACTACAACATCTAATCATTCCTTTAAATTCAGTGGTGGCGTACTAAGTATTAATCAATATTAGTGAAAATAGAACCGAGTCCTTGTACTCTCAATTTTAACCATAAACAATACCATAATAATATCAATATCGGTATCAAAATACATGCATGGGGTGATTTTACCATATATCGCTTTAACAATTTGGTTGGACATGAACGAAGTAAGATTTGTAGAACAACAAGAAGTACATGAAATATTTCAAGACATCTATGAGATAGGGATAAACACAGTTTAGAGATTTGCCTCAAAATTATGACAGGGTAAAATCTCACTCAATCTCCACTCGTGTGGACTGTAGTCTACTTGTCACTCAAGGACCGAAAGTCTAGTACTATCCTAAGACTAACAATCAGTCTCTTGGATTCAGAGGCAATCCTATCAAGGAGGAAGCTTCGAAGACAACCAATTATTCCAACATATTTGGGATATCCTCACATCCTTACTCTTGGTGGCGAAGGGAATTTATGGGATCAATAGAAGATTAACCCCACATTGAGTACACCATCCAATTTCTTCAGGAACGAGTTCAGACTTGTCAAAGTAAAAAAAAAAGGAATTCATCTAGAGATACTCACAATCAATACAACCCAAATCCAAGTTCTTAACGACTTGTGTCACCGATAACCAAAGGACAACTATTATCCAAGAAATTTAGTATAACTCCAAACACTACCAGGTTTAAACCACCCCTTCACTCGTAGTTAGACACAGGTCTCCAGATACAAATTTAATACGTAAACTATAAAATTTTGTGTTAATATAGACAGAAGATGATATATAGGGATGTATCTTAAGGCGTACTCAAACAACTTGAATAAATCGTATGCCATGTGGAGCATTCAAAATACCTAAAAATACAAAGTAGGCATTGACAATTACACACACAAAAAAATGACATTCAAATTGTTGTCAGACATTCCTATATACAAATCGTTTTCTGTATAAACAAGCAGTGATTCATTATTATTAAGAATTTTTGTCATACATACCAAAAATTACCACACAGTCATACACAGTCATAAATTCGTTGTCATGCATAGTCAGAAATTCGTTGTCTATCATATATTATAAATTCGTTGTAATCGTTATTTCAATTTCTATTTCAATGCTATTTTCTTTGTTTGTTTTAATTGAATTTCAAATGCTATTTGTTGTAATCGCTAATTCAATTGCTATTTCAAATGCAAATTTCAAATTCTATTCGAATGCAAGTCAAATCGTCGTTGTAAAATAAAATCGCTATTGAGATGCTAATCAAACCAAATGTTGATCAATTCAAGTCAAGCACAGTAGTAATAATAAAATCGTTATTTAATACTAATCAATCAAATGTTGATTAATCTGTAACTAAATCGTTGTGTAAATACATAACTAAATAACCATAAAATCCATAACTAAATCGTTGTGCAAATAACAATAAAGAACATGTCTAACAATGATAGTGCAGGCACATTGCGCACTCCAAGTACTACCCACGTAGTCATCACGCAGTCATCAAAGATCTGGAAATGCAGAGAAAAGAAGTGGAAACACAGAGAAATAAAGTGGTAATCCAACAAGAGATTTGGAACACAATGAAGTGGATACGCTGTGTAAAGTGGGGGTTAAAACAAGGTGTAAACGCGTGGTGAAAAATCAAGTAAAATGAGAGGGTGTCGAGATTACAACTCAAGGGAAAACACAAAGGAACTCACTGCAATAAACGTTGGGCAGAGGAATGATCCTACACTTATTATCCATGCACAAGAAAGCAGAGAATTTGAATCTAAATCTTTAACACCAGAGTGAAAGACAGTCGATTCAGCTCCTATCCGAATGCTCAGACATAGACTAATAAATTAAAGGATCAAGGAATAGAGGATAAAAACACAAATATGCATCCAAATCTTCTCCGTGGAGAAGCAAATAATGAAATAAAAACGCAATCAAGGAATAAAGAAAACGATGGCAGGAGATACAATAGCACAAGAAAGGTTTTGAGTATGGGGTTCAGTCTAGCCACGTGCCATACAAAGTCACTCAGAATTAAAGGATACTGTGGATAGCATGGGTTCTTACTGAATGAAACAAGTGACAAGGGAATTACAATTTCCGTAGAAATCCATGCGTGTGGAAATCTCATGGAAATGAAATCTTCATCTGAATACAGTAAAATTAACAAGTGTAAATTAAATTCATTGCAAGTAACAACTTTAACAAGCATATGTTAGCCAAATGTGAATGCTCTGAATTTGTTCTCCCATGCGCGCTTCATCCAGCTCCCGCTTGCTAACCGATGTGACCTCACCAGTACCTCCAAGCCAACGCTAGGGGTACTCTTTTCCCCCCTGATTCCCTTGAGCCAAAAAGGGCCCATGCACACAATACTATAGAATGATAGCACTCAACTCACCTTGCAAGGTTGAGCTACTACTCGTTACTAGAGCTAGCTATCCCAATGCCAATAAGAGAAACTTCAGTCAAGATAAAATTTCAACAGTGTAACATTGTGCAAGCGATATGTGTCCACACTCCTCCTCAACCATTCTTTTTATAGAGTTTTCTTAGTCATTACTTTCCCATAACCCTCATTAGATTCATTTTTTATTTAATTAATTTCGAAAAACCTCCCCCATACACATGTCGCCCGATCCCCTAGTTGCACCAGAAAATCAATTTTATCAATTAATTAAATATTCCTATTTCCCTCACCCACCTAAAAGCGTTCGTAAAAATGCTCCTCGGTGTCCCATTATTCCCTTAAAATTCTTAAATGACTTATGCCTTACTTAATTCCTAGTTGAGTTCATAAATAGAAAGTTCCAAATGCAAGATTCCTTACTAAGTTAGACATTCAAATTTTTCATTAAGTTTCCCTTTTTCTTTAAATTTCCTTTTTCTTTTAAGTTTCCCCCTTTTTCCTTTTTAACTAAAAAAAATCAATTTAGCAAGTGGAGATAAAAACAACCATTTACTTTTTTTCCTTTTTAACTAAAATCAATTTAGCAAGTGTAGATAAAAACAACCATTTACCCTTTTAATAAATTTGATCCTCCATTATAATTTGTTTACTTTAATAATTAAGTTTGAATTTATTACCCCCCTTCTTGTTACATGTTTATTTAGTTTTTCTTTATCCACATGTTCTACTTAGACCTAGGTTTTAATTTCACTAGGCTGGGCGACAATTTTTAAGGGAAAAATTCTTATTAAACTTTACTTATCATGAAATTCATTTCAAGTCCGACCAGGTCCTAAGGAGGCATAATTTTCTAGGCACTAGGTTTATTAGCTTATCATAGTTAAAATCACGATGTGCCCTTCAGGACGCACTACGTGATCCAAGGGTACCACTCACCTCCTTTCATTTTCTTTGTGCGACATTCCCTTCAAGACGCACTACATGCTCCAAGGGTGTCACTTGCCTCTTTCCATTTCATTTTCACGACGTTCCTTTCAAGATACACTACGTGCTCCAAGGGTGCCACTCACCTCTTGACTAAATTTGGTAGACGTCAAACCCCTAAAATCAATACTCCGCCAGGTGATCTTGTGGGAAACTAAGGGCCTCTAAGGAATAAGGCCCCTGCCTTATTGTGCACCCTTTAGAATCATCATGAGCGACTATCACAGTCTTCCCTCACGACATCGTGGATCTTCTCGAACTAGGTAATCGTTAGCCTACAGTTTGAGCCACGACGAGAGTGCTAGTAGGCTGTGGTAGGGTGGCTACCAAAACTCTGCCTCAAGGTCTCTAGTTGTCGTGCGTGACCCCTCTACTCCAAATGTGAGTCTGGTCGACAAGTTATCCTCAGCCTGCATCCATCAATGAATCATGTCAGCAATAATAATAAATCAACATAACATCTAATCATATGTACATATGTCACATAAACAACATTCAAACCCTAACAATCCACTCCTTGACTCGATCCAGAGTCCAAGGGGTTTCATCGATGCCTCTGCATCCTCAATGTCCAGATTCTTGCACACTCAGGAGAACCTGGTCAATAACACCTGTCTATGTAAATACAACAAAATAACATATCATCAAATCTGAAATATCCCATAATCATAATCAAAACAACCAATAGTATAATAACCCAGATCACTTGCACGCAAGTGTCCTCAAAGAATAAGTTCGCTCAGTGCACGCAAGAGCATGATGTTACAACATCAAGCATTGAGGAAAACGCTTTCATAAGGAGTATGGAATGTTAGGTAGCTAGAGGGGTAGTAGGAGGGCCCAGAGGGCCCATAATGATAATAATGGAGACCATTCAATGTAAGGTGGACTAGTTCCACTATATTATTAAATAAGGCCCACTATGATAGTTAGATATAATAAATGAGTAGTTAGCTATAATAAATTTAAGAGGACTTCTTAGAAGGTTCTACTTCTAGAATATTCCTCCTCTAGAATGTTCTTAGATGATGATAGCACTATATAAAGGTGCTCAAGCAATGTAATGGGATATGAAGATAAGTATTCTATTTGGAGCATTATCATTAGGAGGTTTCTCCCTTGAAGAGGCAAGTGAACAGGAGAGGATCCATTCCATAATAGGATCCATTGTATGGTGTTTCCCTACCCTAAGGGTTTGATAGTAATAAAAGAGATTTTTCATATTGTTCTTCTATATCTATTATGGTGCTTTTGTATTCAGTTCTTTGGTTCTTAACAAAGTGCCATGAAATTTCAAGAGAGTTCTGAGAAATATTCTATAGATGGAAATGATGAATGATGAAAATGAGATGTCCATCATGAATGTTAATGAAAACATGGATGATATCAAAGAATATGTGGGGACTTCATACATCCTTAAGTCTTGAAACCCTACCATATTGTCAAGGCATCTATCTAGTTTAATAATGTCAAATTTAGATGCATACAAGCATAGATTGAAGAAATTTGAACGTTGGCCCCATTCACTTCTCACTGTGCGGGGTTGATGGAAGATATTTGTGGTGGGTGTATTGGAAGCTCCATGACATTTCAAGAGAACTCCAAAAAGGATTCTATAGAAGGGAATGACAAATGATGACAATGAGACATGCATGATGAATGTTGATGCAAATGTGGATGATCCCAAATATTATGTGGGGACATCATACATCATCGAGTCTTTAAACCCTCCCATACCATCAAGGCATGTGTTTAGTCTAACCATGTCAAATTTCAACATATACAAGAACAAATTGAAGAAATTTCAATGTTGGTCCCATTCATTGATTATTATGCAGGGTTGGTGGATGACATTTGTGATGAGTGTATTGGAAGTTCCATGAAATTTCAAGAGAGTTCCAACAAAGATTCTACATATGGAAATGACAAATTATGACAATGAGACGTTTGTTATGAATGTTGATGTGAACATGGACAATATCAAAGATTATATGGGGACATCAGACATCCTTGAGTCTTGAAACCCTCCCATGTCATCAAATCATGTGTCTAGTCTAGCCATGTCAAATTTCCATGAATAGAGGCACATATTGAAGAAATTTCAACGTTGGCCCCATTCATTGCTCACTATGTGGGGTCGGTGGAAGACATTTGTGATGGGTGTATTGGAATTTCCATGACATTTCAAGATATTTTTGACCAAGGTCCTACATATGGAAATGAAAAATGATGACAATGAGATGTGGACGATATCAAATATTATGTTCAAGGTCAATGGATGTCATTAATCCTTTGACTAGATATAATCCCTATGCAATTAACCATTAAACTACCTAACCCCTAAGCCCCAAATCCCTTAGCCCTTGACCCTTGATCCCTTAAATTGTAACCCCTAATCCCTTAACCCTTGATCCCTATACCTAGAATACATAAATCCCCTAATCCCCAAAGCTCTTATCCACTTAATGCCCAACAACTCAACAAATTAACTATTTAGGCACAATATGCATTAAATTGGAAGCCAAATAGGAAGCCAAACTAGAATCTAAAAAGGAATCTAAGTTGGATGTTAACCATGAAGTTGAACTGGAAGCTAAAGTAGAAGCTAAAATGGAATCTAAACTTGAAGCTAAATTGGAAGCTACACTCGGTGCTAACTTGGGCGTGAAATTGGGCGCTAAAGTAGGCGATAAATCAGGCAGTAAGTTAGGTGCTAAATTAAGCACTAATAGTTCCTAATTTAGCATCGACTTGTGTTTCTTGGTGAAAATAACACCCAAAATAAACCCATCCCGATAAATAGCACCGACTTTTGCAAAAAATTGGAGAAAATACATTAAAACAAACAGTGGAAGGAAAAAAGGGAGCTAAAAAGGAAGATAATCACAAGGATTTGTTGTAGTGTGTGTGTGTGTGTGTGTGTCATAACTTTGATTCAAAGAAAAACAATAAACTAGTTAAATACCTCTTGAAGATGTTTTCCTTTGAGTTATTTGAAAATGTATGCTACCAAAAGCTTGAAACTACTTGAAAAATGATTGTTTTTCCTCCCAACCAGCTAGTAATAAAGCCTCTTTGGCTCCCTAGATCTAGGATTCCTTATTTTTTCCTTGCCCTTGAGCCCAAAATTCCTAGCAACCAGCCAACCAATCTCGTATGCAACCAAAATTTCCCAAACCAAATTCCTCTCCAAATTTCATGCTCCTCTCTTTCCCATCCCCCTCCAAATGACCCATTTTCCCCTCTGTATCCTCCCATCCACCCTTTCTTCTCGACACTCCCCCCCTGACATACCTTATCTCCCTTGATTTTCCCCCCATACTTCATAAATTCCCCACCTACCCCATCACACATAATACTATAAAATAATTATTTCATTTCTTGTTGCATTATTTAATTCATTAATTAAATAATGATCAAATATAATTAGTTAAATAATCTAATTGAATTAATTAAATTAATTATTTCAATTATTTAATTAACTTGATTACATTAATGAATTAAATTAAATTACTTAATTAAATTGATATTAATTAATCCATTTGGGGTGTTACATACACCCACCCTTCAAGAAGCTTCATCCCAAAGTTATGATCATTCACAATACAAGGATAATAATAACATGATTCATACATTTGATCTGATAAGTAATATCATTAATTTAATACATTCATGAATACTATTGTACATGTCCAAGGCATGTATGCGTAGTTGGAACATATATAACTCCCACGTGTACTAATGGAAATAATTAACAAATCTAATGCAATTACTGTATTCTTCCAATCTAATCAACAATGCAATTAACTTCATAATGATTAAATCAACCATTTACAATAATAACATAATTCTTCAATTATAATAATTTAACAAAAAGCAACATTTACCTAGATAATTGTAATTAAGTTAAGCAATTTTTTTTAAAGAACATGAGAAAGTTAGACACTTCTTCTATAAGATTAAAACCCTACACACTCTCAACTACTTTTAACACCCTGCCTCCCTAACCTACTTCCATATTCCATCTCTATCCTTCCTTTGTTGGAAAATCCTGGAGCATCAACTTTATTGACCTAAATCCATATAGAACTCATCAGTGGAAGTATCAACTACCTTGACCAAGTTTCCCTAGAAAGCAACTGGCAGTCATAATCACACGTCTAGGGGAGCATGACCTAACATCATCCTCCCATGACTCCAGGCTTTGAAGGATACATGGTGGGAAATGCCTCCACCCCTCCTAATAGATCTAGGGTCAACACCTTATCATGGACCATACAGTGCCACTGTGTTGTTGGGAATTTCATCATCGTATATTCAGTTTCAAGCAATCAAACTACCTGAAAAACATGCACTTTCCCACATATCATAGCAATGCATGTGGGCCAACATAATTTAACATACAATGATTCATACCATACTTTTTCTCGATTTATGTTCACAACATCAACAATTTATTATCATCATTATTTGGCTATTACATATCCCATTAATCTATAGGTTAGTTTATAACACAAACTCATGCATATCCATACATTATTAACATGTAATTTCATTTAACCATATCATTAAGTCGGTATTCATGTACCAATACCTTTCAAATTCAAGTTTTCATGCTAGAAATAGGTTGCATAATATCCATCATAAATCACATAACATTAAAGATTCGTAGTATTTACATTCACATAGGTCCATATGTCGAACATTTAAAGTGTCAAGTTAATAGTGTTCCACAGATAATAAACAAATGAAGATACAATTAGGCCATAACTAATTTTAGCTTCCTAAGTCCAAATGAGGCATTACATCGGGAAAATTTATCTCGAAGTTGTGGTCACAAAAGTGAGGGATGGTATGAGCACATGGTCTCTTCAACCTCCAAGGTAGTAGATCATGTTAGAATATTGGATGTGCTCGTTTAACCATAGACAATATAACAATATTGTCACCCAAGCATAGGCACTAATGCCACCCCGAGCACCTTGATAGAGAGAAGAACTCTGGTAGCATATCAATAGCCAACCAAGGCTAATTAAGCAAGCAAAGATAGCCAAGATTGATCAAAGGGTCCAACCTAGAAAGATTGAGAATATACATTTCGGAACTGGCGGCATCAACTTCTCCCAAGACTTGCACACAAACTGGCCTTTTGCAGTGCACACAAGTGTGCTTCTGCGATTCTGAGAAGTATGGCTAAAATGAAGATTGGCCTCCTATATTTATACTACTTCTGCTAGACTTCCTAGGCCAACTTCTTATTCTGGGTGCTAATTATTTAGCATATAATATTTCCTTAGCCGACTTCTCTTCTCGGGTTATATCAAAATATTTTCTTTCTTTCGAAATATTCTAATCTTGTCATAGGTCACAAATGGAGGTTAATTCCTCCCGCAACTACCATAATATCAACACTCCCTCCTATCTATGGAGGTATAATGGATAAGGGTCTTGAGCACAAACAGACCATTCAACTGGTAACATCATTATAGCCATATAGGATAATTAAATCATGAGCAACACCATTATTATCCAACTATATAATCTCCATGACAACTATTATAATGTCAACTGATAGAACACAACTGTGTCTATCCATAGTAGTACACAACTACTCAATTTGTGACACATAGTCACAAACAGTGGAACATGTCCACCACATTAGCATACCTCTATTTTCTGGAGACATACAGTCTCCTTAGTAATCATATCATCTGATATCAACCTGCACATAAACAATATTATTATATAAACTGAGTCATCTGGTCCATTCTTCCACTCACATTTGTGAGATATGAAAGAGAATCTACCCTCGGAGAGTAGAACATCAATGATGGGATATCTGGACTATTCTTCTCAAGCAAGGAAGAATAAATGTCCTGGTTTTTTAGCCTGGACCATTCACCTATCCGGGCCATTCCTCTGGCACTAAACAAAGTGTAACCTAGAGAGAATGAGTTTGCCCTAGGGAATGCCTGTCCTTGATTGCTAAACCTAGACCATTCACCTATCTAGGCCATTCCTCTGGCACTAAACAAAGCACAACATGGAGAGAATGAATCTGCCCTAGGGAATGATTTTCCAGACCATTTCCTAAGGAAATGACTATCCTGCACCAACCTCCAAAATGAACCATTCTTCGAAACTGCTCACAATTGTGAGATTCAAAAAAATGACTATCCGACAAGGCATACCAGTCTTCTTGACCAATAATAATAGTGACCGTCAAGAATAAAGACTACCCTAGACCATTCCCCCACACTGGCCACAAGGGGAATTGTTGTCTATGGTACATCAACAATCCATAAAACCATTCTCATTACAAAAATGATTGTTCGATCTGGACCATTTTCTGAACTGGAAAATGCATGTCCGTCAGAAATCTCAAACCACTTTCCGAACTAGAAAGGAACTGCCCATCCTGGACCATTTTTCCAAGATGAAAATGACTATCCATAAATCTATGATATGTCAGTGCTCCCTCCCAACCTGGAGAGCCATATCCTCCCTTTCATCTAAGGGATTTATTTCCACAATCCCAATTTGTATCGTAAATATGAAAACTTTATTCTAGACAGAGGCTTTTTCAAGATATCTGTTGTCTACTCATCTATGGGGATATACTGGAGCTTCACTTATCCTTCCTGGAATTTATATTGAATAAAGTAGTATTTGATCTCAATGTGTTTCGACCATTCATGAAACACTAGGTGTTATGATAGCCTTATACAAATCTAATTGTCACAGTGTATTATGGTCGAATCTGGAACTTGATCAAATAATCTAGAAATCATCTTTCTCATCCATATTTCTTTTGTACATGCCTCACATGATGTGATATATTCTTCTTTTGTTGTTTTGAGTGCGACAAAATTCTGTTTCCTGCTACCCCAAGATATCATCGCGGAGCCCAAGCTGAAGCACATCCCTGAAGTACTCCTTTTGTCCTCTGCACCACCTGCCCAATCTGAATCTCTGAATCCATGAAGTTGTATATCACTGGATGTGGTATATATTAAACCATAGTTTAGTGTCCCACAAATATATCTTAGAACATGCTTTTCAGCTATCCAATGCTCATGTTTGGGTTCCACCTGGAACTGGCTTAGTTTGTTTAAGGCAAAGAAAATGTTTGGTCGAGTATTTACTAAATACATCAATGAACCAATCAATTGTCGATATAGGGAAAGGTCTACTGGATCAGAATCCGAGTCTCTTACTTTTCTTATATCTGTGGTCATAGGAGTGTCCATGTATTTGCAATCCATCATTCCAAACTTCTGAAGAATATTTACTACACACTTTCCTTGTCCAAGGAATACTTCACCACGCTTCTTCCATACTTCTAATCCCAAGTAATAATGCATGAGACCAAGATATTTCATATCGAACTCATAAGCTAGTTCCGTTTAACATTGGATGATGAGAGACTCTTCACCTTTCAAGAATAAATAATCAACATATAGCAGTAGAATCATAGGTGCATTGTTCATGACTTTGTAGTAAATATTTGGATCTGCATGACTTTTGGAAAAATCAAGTCTCATTAGGTAGTTGTCTATTATGGCATACCAAGCTCTTGGAGCTTGCTTGAGTCCATATAAATCTTTCTTTAGTCTGCAAACATGAGTGTCTTTGGAATTTGCTTCAAACCCTTGAGGTTGTTCAATGTATACTTCTTCTTCGATTGCTCCATTGAGGAAAGTTGTTTTTACATCCATCTGTTGTAAGTTCCATCCCATGGAAGCAACAAGAGACATAATAGCTCTAATGGAAGTATATCTAGAAACAAGAGAAAATGTTTCATCATAGTCTTCTCCCTCCTTCTGGGATAACCCTATAACTATGAACCTTACTTTATATTTGTCCAAGCTTTCGTCTGCTGCATGTTTGATCTTATATACCCATTTTGAAGTTACTACTGATTTTTCCATAGGTCTAGGAACAATTTCCCATACATCATTTTTCATGATGGACTGGTGTTCTTCTATCATGGCTTATTTCCATTGTTTCTTCTGAGCTGCGTATTCAAACATGGTAGGTTCTTCGTTTAGAAGATTTATCATACATGATGCATAGTTGGAGAATCTCTTGGGCTTCTTACTTTTTTTGAAGGTCCCACTTGTGGCTTTGAGTCTTTCGTCTTTTTTCAGGGTAGCTTCAAGCCAAGCTGGTTGTTTACTGGTTTTGGGTATTATTATTGGATAAATCAGTGAATGCGGACATAAACTAATCCCCCTAGATCCACCTGGATCTAGAACAAAACAAGATAGGACATGACACTTTCCCTAAGTTACAATCATTGAATNATATCGCTTCCTTATATCTTTGTTGTCCCTGCTTCACTCCGGTGCTCTTGTGAGTTCAAATCTGCAATGACACAAACCAACCAAAGTGAAAGAAACAATAGTAGATTCAATGAAAACCTAAACATGTGATCAAGGAGTCATGTAATAAAATGAGAATGATTTTATGAGAAAGAAACATGCCACTGTATTATATAATGTGGAAGAAAGATACAACCAGATGCCTTGATGTTTTCAGGTTCCTTCCAATAGTTCCTTGCTTCCAACACACTTCTAATTCATGGATTTTGAGACTGTAGATTTGATAGATACTCACAATCTATCTTGACAAAGAAAATCTCAAAGCCAACATACAATATCCAAAAACTCCAAGCTACAAAACTCAATAACAAGCCAATCTAACTTTGTCCATGAGAGCTCCTCTCCTTTTATAAGCTGAAGAGGATAAGGTGAGGAGGTTAGGATGATCCCACTAAATCATGAAAGCGAGTAAGATCCAAACCGTTCATAGGCTACCTCACCATAGAATCTTCTCCTTCTAGAAGAATCAAGAAGACGCTCGTTTTTCCCATGTATAGGAATTTTCGCACCCTAGCTATAGTGCAGCCTGCGGAAACTCCGTAGCCTAGCTATAGAGAAAGGTGTGGAAATCATGCATTTATGCACCCTGTGTATAGAGAAGCATGTGTAAATCCTCTTTAATAGGGTTTTTACAAAGGAACACACAACTTTTTCTCTCAGTAAAATTTCTTCTCCCTTCTTTCTTCAGGAATTCAGGCCACTGACCCCTCTGAAGGCAACATATAGGTTTGCATCATTAATGGTCACAGGGATGATGAAAATAATTTGTAACAGGTATAGTGTTTAAATCAATGATATCACATGGTTGCATTGGGTGATCAAGTTGTTCTTTTTCTTCATTCTGACTTTTTGGAAGACACGTTCTTTCTTCAATAGGCTCTTCATACTCTTCTTCTTATATAGTTTCTCCTATGGATTTATTGAAAGTTATATTTTCATTGAAGGTAACGTCTCTACTGAATTCAATATTATGTTGTTCTGGGATATAGATTCTATAGGACTTGGATGATTCACTATATCCCACGATTGTGCCCTTCTTTCCTGAGGGTTATAATTTATTCCTTTTATCCTTGGGAATGTGAAAGTAAATAGGGCATCAAAAGATTCTCAAGTGTTCCACGTTAGGTTTCTTTCTTGAGAAGGCTTCTTCTAGAGTCATATCCTTCAATATGTGGTGAGGACTTATGTTATGAACATATATTGTTTTCATGGTCTCTTCTCCCCATATATACATAGATAAACCTTGATCGTTCAATAGTGCCTTCACAGTTTCTTCAATAGATATGTTCTTCCTTTCTTCTACACCATTTTGTTGAGGATTATGAGGAACAATTATCTCCCTCCTAATCCCTGTCGATTTGAAAAAGGAAACAAATTCCTTGGATGTATATTGTCCTCCATTATCTGTTCTCAAACTCTTGATTTTATTGTTTGTGAGCTTCTCTATCTCTTCTTTGAATTCTTGAAACTTGTTGAATACTTTGTCCTTTGTCTTCAAGAGATATAACTAAGTCTTTCTTGAGTAATCATCTATGAAGATTACATAGTAAAGACAACCTCCTAGAGATTTGACTGGCATTTCACCTCAAACATCTGAATGTATTAGATCTAGAATTTCTTTAGATCTATTATTGTTGCTTGAGAATGGTTTCTTGACATTTTTTTGAAGAGCACATCCTTTGCAAATTCCTTCATGTTTAGATTGTAGTTTTGGTATTCCTTCAACCATATTTTTGAGGAACGGTAATGCTTGATAGTTGATATGAGCATACCTTCTATGCCAAATTTCATTGGGATTGACTTCATCATGTACAAGGGCTTCACCATTTCATTCTAGTAGTCTGTATAGTATTCCTTCACAGGTTCCAATAACTCTAGCATTCTCTATGCTAGAGTCTCTAGGCCAAGATAACACTTTTCCATATACAAAAGATATTATGTTTCCTTTGTCTTCTAGGAAATATATGGATACAATATTCTTTTCTAAACCAAGTACATATAAGACATTGCTCAAATGAACATTGTTACCTATTTTCAACTTGACGGAGGCTTGACCAATTCCTTCGATTGGGTAAGTGTTTTTGTCTCCAAGCTCTACCTTGTAGGATGTCTTCTTTTCATTTAGATTGGACAGTCTGGTTTGATCTCCTGTTATATGCCTAGAAGCTCCACTGTCAATAATCCACATGTCATCTTCAAGTGTTCCTGTGAGTTCTGAGTAGTGTAGATGACTAGTCTTTTTATTCATGACTTCGGTTGACTGATGACTAGTCAAGCCTTGACCCAAAATTTCAAACTTGATGTTTCTACCTTTTGAGAGTGCCAAGAGGTGCGTTGGACTAAGGCACACTTGAATATATTCTCCTTGAGTACAATGTTCCATCATAAGGTGATGGATAAGAGTTTTAGGGTTTATGCAACTACACATGCTAGTAACTGTTAAGCCCTAATATTGGCTCATTACCCCTTAATTGGGGAATATTATATTAGTAATGTTATTTTATTTATGTCGAATTTAGGCCATTAGTTGTAATTATACCTCCTAGTCTCCTATATATACCAAGGAGACATTTTCATTTTTAATCATCTTGTACTTGAACATTTAAGTGGGGTAAAAGGAGGTTGCCTCCTCGAAGAGGCTTATTATCTGAAATTATCTCTTTTTCAAGGCATTGAGTACTTTTTCTGAGGTTTTTCTATGCTATATTGATATTTGGTTCTTAACATATGGTATCAGAGCTCAAGGTCTTGGGGTTTTGCTACTACATCTGAGACACCGTGGAATTTTCGCTATAATTTTTTTTCTACAACGTTTCAGAAGGAACATCTTGGAGGATATTTAGTAGACAGATCAAGGTACATTGGGATCAAAATTCATCTCCTGAGGCCTTATACTTTAGGATATACAACCTCTACAATATAGGGTTTTGGAATCATCCTGAAATGAGTCATTGCGAAATTTTCACTATAAAAATTTTTCTGTAACGTTTCAGACCCTGAAATCCAGAGGCCATTTAAAGAAATTAGTAAGGTATCTGTGGTAAAAGGTTCAACTTCTGGGTCATCTTCAATTTGTAGATACACCTTGTGTAAGATAGGGTATCTGACTAGTCCTGTTGACTAGTCTCAAGAAGGTGTTCCAGGTAAAACAATCATAACTTCTTGATAGAGTATATAAATTGAGTGGGACTAGTTTATTTGGATCGTGGACAGTCTGTAGTATTTTGGGGTGAGTTTCAGAATTTGATATCAATTATTTTGTGTGGGGCATGCTATACAAGTGAGATCTCCTAGAAAGACCAAAAATAGGCAAGTTGTGAGGAAGTTACCATAAATTCCACTTGGCACATCCAATTTTGATCAGACCTGCGGCATTGCAGAGAAGAAATATCAGAGAACTACCTAAAGAAAGTTTCCTACCCAAAAGGGCCAAAACTTAAGAGATAGAATAGAATAAATATTGTCTAGCAGAACCGCCTCAAAATCAAGATTCAAAAGTGATACTTGGCCAACATGCCACCAAAAAAGGGACCTTCTACACCAAATAAGCCTCCAGAAAATCCTAATTGGACTCTTGATGAAGGTGAAGAAATGTGTAGGGACATAAATGAACTACAAAAGAAGATGGATTCAATGGAAGCTAAGTTGGATACTAAGATGTATTCAATGGAAGCTAAGTTGGATACTAAGATGGATTCAATGGAAGATAAGTTGATGGATTCAATAGAAGATAAGTTAGATACTAAGATGGATGGCTTAAAAGGGGAGATCATTGAAGTATTGAAAAATTTCGTAACAGAGAAGACACCAGAAAGTGAAAATGCATCCCATGAAATTCATGATGAGGACACAAGGAAGGTGAATCAAGAATGGAGAAACTCCAACTTTG
>JASDQU010737650.1:106139-123166 GCA_032191745.1 Picea mariana
AAAAAAAATGTAGAAAACACTTTATTATCTTAGCATTACAGAATTAGAGTGCAAAGAATACTTAATAATAACTTAACCGCACATGATCCAAAGTGCAGTACTAGTTATGAATGAGATGAGCCAAAGTAGAATGTAGTCTTAAATCACAAAGGCTGATCTTCAGTTACACTACTAGTGTGTAGATTCTCACAATTCATCATAATGAATGAGCTTTCTGTTAATTCTCACAATTCATCATAATGAATGAGCTTTTTGGATAAACAGTGTAAAATGTTTCAAAACTTCCTGCACAATATTTATCAGAAAGCTAATGCATTCAGTTACACTTTCTAATTCAGTTACACTTTCTAATACCATGTTATATGCACCATGCAATAGTTGAGAATGTAAATGCCAAACACAGCCTAGAAACACATTAAAGATGTACCTTGAGGCTTTGTGCTTTCTTAACAAGAGTATTCTAACTTAGTCATTCATTTCAACTTTTAGTCTTCACTACTGCAACTTTGTCATCTTCATCTACTGATGATAAAGAAAAATAAAAGGTTCACATCTTTGCCAAATCATTACTGAATACATGGGCCTAAACAAGCCCTGTGACATTAATAGTAAGTTTATGCTCCGATATTGATTTACTGATAAACTGTGAGTTGAAATTCAACCAATATAATCAGCAGATCCACTGCTACTAGTCATCTAGTTTAGAAACAAATCAAATAGATTTTGATGCCGGAAATGAAAACCATTTATGGCATGAGCTAATGAGACCAAGCCAAAAGGTAGATGAGTACAACATATGCTATTCTGAAATTATAACACATATACAATTACAATTGAAATATCGCTGCGTGAASAGACTACTATAAGCATGTGGACTGCAACTTCATAAGCTATAAAGCAAAAAATGATATATTTTGTTCAAAGGAACTGCTGAAAAATTTACTRACATCCAAAGAATCATAGTCGTATAATGTTCAGAAAGTAAAAGCATTTACACAAATTAACCGAGACTCTAAACAGGYATGTTGGAGTCCTCGGAAGTTAACTTATTGAACCGACAATGGTCAGTATAAACTAATGGAATAGCACACTCTCAGGAACCAGAGTAGAGAGAGCGGCCCTAAATCTATGAGAACAAATACAAACATTCAGCTTCAGCAACACAACAAATSAAAGGAAAGAATCAGCAAGTCCCCGGACGCTCTGCTTGGGTTCTGAACGAATRTGATGAAGTTTCAGAGAGCTCTAGAATGCCGGAAGAATAACTGGTGTCTGAATCAAATCGCTTCAATGACCTGGCAAGATAGGCTTACCCAAAKAAAAATGAATAAAAGAATTGAGCTTCTGATCGTATAAATGCATCAGACTCCATTAGAGGCCTTGGTTGAGCTCAATGTAATCCATGAACATGGGCACTTATAGAATTACATGGACCAAACTTGAAAGTTCAGTGTGTACAGTAGTTGAACAAAGAATGTGGATGAATGAATCAAAGACTGGCTTACAATTGCAACCAAGACTGTGCCTTGACTGGGAAGTCTGAATCACATCCTCCTCCAAATCCAATTTCCTTTCCTAGCTTACTATCTGCTTCATCATCTTTACTTACATGGGTATTATTATTGTACAAGAACAGTCCCTGTTTCGGGTATCTGTCCATCAACCAAGACTGGAAGTAAGGGGGACTGATTTTGCTGCGGGTTTCGGCATAGGAAGCTCCATGAAAATCCACTGTATTACGACCCAAATTATTGAGGTTTCCAGCTTCACAGTCATCATCAATAGGGGCAGGCAAGTTTAGGTCCAACAGTTCCACTCTTGCAGGCATCTGCTGCTGCATAGGGGTCTCCTTGTTGCTAGAAATAGTACTAATAGTATCCGAAGCTCCAGCACTACCCCAATGGCATCTTTTGTGACCACCCAAAGCCTGACCCGAAGAAAAAACCCTGTGACAGATTGAGCATTCATGGACCCTAGTCTTCTTACCTGAAAAGGCAGCAGGCTGAATTGTATTCGTTTCATCGCTCGCTTCCCTTGTTTCGATACAAGAATTCTTAGTCCGCTCCTTGGGAAGAGGCTTGTGGAAATTAACAGGCAGCCGAGAGTCCGATCCAGTAATGAGCTCTTCATCAGTAATCTCTTCCTGTAGGCTCTCATTCTCGTCCTCTATCTGTGTGAAACAGCCCTTGACCTTCTTGTGGCTAGCCCTATGGCCTCCCAGAGCCTGATAGGAATGAAAAACCTTATTGCAGGTGGTGCAATTGTACCTGGCCTTCTTAGCCTCATCGCCATCATAAAGACCAGCATCTCCATCCATTTTCTTTGATTTGGGCTTCTTCTTGATGCATTTCGGAAGCTGGGAAGCAGTGTTGGGTGGCTTGGGGTCACCTGATCCAAGTTCCTCAGCCCCGGCTTGGAATTGTGGGTTTTGAGCAGTGTTTACTCCACTTGCAAGCATTACAAGACACATTGCCATGTCCTCGTCTTCATTATTGGTTTCCGAACCAAATTGCTCATGGGGATTAAGTTGGATTGCATACCTGGGTCTCTTGGATCTCTTTCCCTTCATACACTTATCAAACCTGCTAGAATTCCCATTTGGCTGATCAATCTCAATCTCAGCATCACTTTCACTTTCTTCTTCTTCTTCGTCTTCGTCTTGGGTCTCATGTTTCTGTGATTCTTCAAGATGGGCATCACCACTAGCTTGATGGGTTTCAGAGTGGCACTTCATGTGACCAAACAGGCCTTTCCAGGAACTGAATTCCTTCCCACACAGATCACAATTTACAGAAGAATCAATGGGTTTGGAATCGAACCCGTGACCCAACAGAAACGAGTAGTCCCGATCCGCCAACCGCCAGCTGCGCTTCGGATTCCTTCGCAGAGCATACATTAGATTACTCCCATTGCCATCCAATCCCTCTTCATCTTCCTCCTCCCCTTTCTCCTCCATTAATTTATCATCCGAATCTCCGGGCCTCTTGGTCTTCTGAAATTCAGTTTCACTGAGTGTATCTGCAGCCATGGAGGCGGGGCCGTGGGCTCTCATGTGACCGCCAAGAGCTCTTCCTGAAACGAATCTCTTGCTGCAAATCTTGCAAAAGTAGCTCAATGGGTGCTCTCCTTCTTCTTGTTTCTTGAACACCTCCATGGCTTGGGAGCTGGGATACAATATATCCACTGTGGTCATGCTGTAAACTCTACTCCACCTTCTATACTAAACTTCCTTTCCACACAGAGTACAAATAAAAAAAACCAGTGAACTGATAATTCAAGCAATTCACACTATGATATGCCTATGAACTTCTTCAAGCAAGAACAGATTCAATCTAAATTTAATAAGAAGTATGCGGGCGACGGTTTAATTGCGTACGAGATGGGACTTCTGGATTGAATTGAATTAATTTCAGTGGTCAAATTCATGTGGGTAACTTGCAGATGAATCGCAAGCTAACAAAGAGAAGCAAAATTGAGAAAAAGCATCGAAATGGACAGTGGAGGAGTGTGGAAGTCTTCTTCTTTCTCCTTCTCTTTACTGCTCTGTTGCTTCCGATTCTCCTTCCATGCACGCGGCTTACGCATTGACTTCACCTGCTTTATCTTCTGCTCAAACCCACTTGCCACATAGACCGGATGCTCCGACTGGTCTGCTGACTTGGCAATCCCCTGCCCGGTCTACTTCTCATCTTTCCAGAAGTACTTACGCTTGGTCTGCAAAACTCGTGCGGGTGCCACACTAACCAGTGACCATGTCAATTAACTGTAGTTAAGAAGTCTTTGGGCGAAGGACGGCCATTCCAAAGGTCTAAGTTTGAACACTATTTAAGGTGGGACTTCACCATAATTAGTGTAAGTAATTTTGTCTGGGATTTATCTTAAGAATCCCCAAAGCCAGAATTTCGTTACGACTTCCACCAAAAATTTAGGTAATTTCTGTTGTATTAAAAATATTGGTTAGGTTATGATCTAGCTGTAAATTGGTTGGAGAAGATAATCAAAATTAGCCCATTTAATTTTTTAATTACACATTTTATATCATTCTACCTAAAAAGCCCATCAGTACCTAAAGGAAATATTTAAAAATAGATAATTTAATATAAATCTTATTATAATTATTTAGATGCCACCATCAGGTATAGTGTAAAAGTCCATGCCCAAAATTGCTGGTTTAAATCAAATTTATTTTAAGGTGTGTTTCCTATAAAGAGAAGCCCTACGTTATTGGTTATCGTGGATTTTCTAAAATCAATATATTTACTTTTTATTTATGGCATACAAACAAATATCCAACTCCATAGTACGAGCCTTAATCAGAAGCAAACCTATGTAAATCTCTTGTATCTTTCTTAGTTTTGAAAAGAAGATAACTGATCTTATTTACCAAAAACTCTTTTCCCATAAAATTTCCTAAAATTCCGGAAATTGATTTGGTGAGATAAGTGTTCTTATTAATACTAAGTATTATTAATGATAGATAAAAATATTATATGTATATAAGTATATAGTATAGTTGAAAAAACTAGGTGATCAAGCTTCTATTAACATATATTCATATAGAGAGTTAGGGTATCCAAAGAGGTTGGATTCAATGGTAGAAAGTAAGAAGTTTTTTGGTTCAATTTTTATGAAAGTTTAACTAAATCCAGTGATATTAAGGATCGATCCTGAGGTGATTTTAACGATTTAACAAACAAACAAAAAAACATAAAAATTTAGAATTAAGACTTTTCAAATGAGTATGAATGAAATCATATATAAATAAGGTGAGTTTGATGATATATAAATCTTTTTATAAGAAATAGAGACAAAAATATCTATATTTAATATACATGAAATAATTATAATACCTCTTTAAAATAGAAGTGCTTTGCTAATATAAAAGTTAGCTTTAAAATGCTAGTTGTTAAATTGATGTGATAGTATTTTCCTTTACTTCAATATTAACATTGTTAATGGTTTTGGTACCATGTGATTTATTCTTCTTTTAATAATGAGTAAGTAAACACTTCCAACCCTTGATTTGAAAGAGTACCTACATATTATATGATGTGCATCGAATGTAGTTTGGATAATTTTCATATTTGAAATACATATTGAATAACTTTAAGAAAATTACTCATTTTATATGTATTTGTTTTATATATGGAATGACTAATTATACATCACAACTTCACAATAACATAATATAAATATTTACTTTTCACATTAACATAATATAAATATTTACTTTTAACATAAAGGAGAGAGATTTATACTCTACACTTCTATTTTTTGACTTTTTTTTTTTAAGAATAAAGTTTTCATTCACTAATCACAAGATTATCTTCTTCATTTATATTTAAAAAATTWAAAAAAAAATGATAAATTTACCAAGTTCAATAGTTTAATCAATTAAATTATATATCCGAAGCAAAACAGGTTGTGGATTGAGAAATTTTAGATTACAATATTTTGTTTAATATATATCCAAAGCAAAGCATGTTGTGGATTTAGCGATTTTAGATTACAATTTTATTTACATATATTATAGCAATAACGTTTAAAAAATTACAAAAATATAAATGATTAATTTACCAAGTTTAATAATTTAATCAATTAAATTATAAGTGTGGGTTAGCTGTTTTATGAAATGGCTATATAAATTTATACGAAATTTGATTTTTTTTAAATATAATTGTGAAAATAAATTTCATATTATTTAATATAAATTTAAATTTAAAAATTATAATAATAATTTTATGGTAAATTTTTAAATTTAAAAAAAATATATGTTGTTAATTATTAAACCCATTCAAACTGTATTTATTTAATTAAAATATTTTAAATTTATATTATAAAAATTATTTAATCATTTTTTCTTTCAAATTTTAATAAAATATTTTAAATTAACCAAAACCTAAAACACCATTCCACAATATACAATTTTTCACTAAAATTTCTACTCAATTTTCAGTTAAAAAAATTCACTTCTCTAAAATATTAAACTGAGTCCCCATAGAATCTCTCCAACCTCACTGCTAACCTCACTGAATGTTAAACCTCATTTATTTTCACTTAAATATTCGTTAATTAATCAATCCCCGTACAAGACGGTGCAAGCCGTCTCTCCGTTACTTCAGTCGCATTGATTGCCAGCGAGGCGACAGCATCTAAGGGTCCACTTCCCCACGATTCTCTCGTATGATCCGCCACGTCAACGTTTCATATTCTTTCACTTCTTCAAACTGCACGCCTTCACTTCTCTGGAGTCTGCTCTATCTTTTCCTTTACTACGCAACATATTCCCTTATGCGTGCAACGATATTCTCGGCTAAGCCACACTCCACGTGTACCCCAAACAATATCCACGACTTGCCACCTGTCAATAGATGGAAACTTTTCCAACGCTTCAAGTAACGGACGTTGAGTTATCGTTATTTAAATTCCCAATTGCTTTGTGCTTCCTTAAAACAAAATCTCTTCTTCACTTGTACTTTGTCTCACGATGCTTTCTCCACCATTTTGCCAACATTAATCACCAAGTCATTACTCCAAGGGAGATATCTACACACCAAGTCCACAAAAAAAGATTGGATGGGTAGTTTCTTATAAAAAATTTAAACCACCTTCCAAAGACTTTTTCACTTAATATTTACCTATAATAAACTTTTTATACCATTATATGCTTCTTTAATTAGAATCTGACTTTGCTTTCCCTATCTTATCACATTATATGCTTGTTTAATGAGAATTTGGCTTTACCATCCATATCATTCAAGGTATAAGTAATAGGGTTAGTTATGCATCACAATGCACCATGTGTTTGGTTGAAACCTATACACCATTGCATAACAATATTATATTGCAATCTTGCTAAGATGTTGAAGTGGTGGAAACGTATCTTCACATCTCTAAGCTAAGATACTAGTGGTGTTATGTATGGATAGTGCTTTGAGTGTGTAGATTCTTAGTGTGGTGGTCCAACTTAAGAGTCAAGGAATATTATAATGAAAGCTTCCAAAGTTCTTTCACCTTCCTTTTAAATAAAAAATTGTTCACCCAATAAGAAACATAAACAAAAAGATTATGTAGGAAATATTTTGGCATGTTCTAAGAACATCAGCTAAACGCTTCGTTGCCCTAGTTGTCTTAATAAATTATATATAGTAAGTGACAAGCCCATAGTTCATCCCATTTCAAAGTTCCATGTTAGTGACTATTCCCTTCCTTGGACTATTGGTATGATATGTGTAGGACAAGAATGATATATTGGGTTCGATCCTATCATGATTCCCTTACATTCATGATATATTAGACATTACAATGTCCCTATCTTATTCCCTTTTTATTAAAAAAAAAGGGAAGGAGTGGGATGCAAGTTAGGGAACCCGTACCATATCATGGACCTTTACCTAACCAATAAGGCACCGACAAATAAGATTAGGTTTTAATCTGACATGTGGGAATGAAAACAAACACTCTCAAAGGGCATGATTCCTATCCCCCTACATGGATCCAATCTTTGTGGAATAATCTATCACATTTGACTTGTGCTATTCAAGTGGGTTTAAGTGAATCACATAAGACAAAGGGAAAAAAAAAAAAGTTGTGAAATGGCTGATGTGAGAATAACTATCTACTGGAGAATAAGGCAATTCCATATAATCTTCTTTAAGGCCATACTAATGGAGCTAGTATTTTTATGCAATAGTATTGATGCAAGATTATTTGTGGGAATTGATAATCTCGTTTTTAACCCAAAAAAAAAAAAAAAATCATTTTAATTTTTTTTTTTTTTTTTCATTTTCAACAATAACAAGGGATGGATTTGAAATTTGGATACGTTGTAGATGATATATTATTTTACTTCTCCAATTAATTTTATTAAAAAATTTTGAGTTTAAGGATCATGTTTAAGCTCAAATTGAGCGCACTGGTTTTTCCTAATTTAATGGTGATAAGGGTTTAACATTTTGACAAGCAAATTTTCAATTCTCAGAGTTAGAATTTTAAATTTGAATATGTTGTAGAGGACATATTCCTTTACTTGGTCACCAAATTTCATCATAAAATATGAAATATAATGATCGTGCCTAAGCCACAAAAGGAATGTGATGAGGAAATCCATATTTCATTCCACATGTTCATCTCCCAAGTTTAATTTGACTAATTAAACCACAAAGCATGGATATTATTTGGAACTTAGAAAGGTGATTAGTATCTATGTAAAAGTGGGATTAATCAAATAAGTGTTTGGATTATCCCAAGAAATGAAACAACTTGGGATTATAACCTTATAGTTTAAATATTTGAGAGTTCCATGTAATATGACATTTTTGCTCTCTAAGTTTTGTCTTATTGTAGTTGTTAGTAGTATGTGTAGAAAATATGTGTCCCTGATAGGGTATTTTTTAGGGGCGAATTTTCGCCAATTGACTATTTTTTGACCTTTTTTGAAAAAATAAATTTGCCAATTGACCATTTTCACCTTAAAAATTCACCAATTTTTTTTACATAAAATATGCTTATATTGATAATATTTGCCAATTTTTATAAGTTTTAATGGTAAATTTTCTATTTTCTATTGAATATTCGCCTACATCTCTATATGTGTGATTTTTTCAATTTTAAATAATCGCCTAGAACACTATACTAAGGTATAATATTTGGATCCTTAAAAAATACCCTGTCTCTAAGTTGGTTATGTGAATGTAATAAGGCTCGATATTTTGGCCATTGAATTTTAATAATGTAACATCCTTAGTTTCAATCCCCGTAATAGTAATGTATATGTGTACATGATGAATGACTAAAAGATGAACAATGTAATATGTAAATGGTACATTGATAATAATAAAAATACATCGCCAACTGCAAATGAAGAAGGATAAAAGAATGGGGGGCTATAATTCCACAAGAGGGGAAAGAAAAGGGGCTTAGGGAGCTCAAGGGGGCAAATAAAGATAATATCGTTTTATTGTGAGCCTAAGTCCTTAAACCTTAGCTTTATAAATTCTTTGATTTATGTTTATCCTAAGTTCTTAATCTTCAGATTAATTGCCAAAAGGGAGAAACATGTACTTCCCCAGAAGACACGTGGTGCATCATTGGCATGCAAATATATTCAATGATTATGGGCATGCAAAGGGGGGTTGAAATTCATTCTCTCCAAAGTTTTTGTCCTTAGAGACTAAGTTACCATAGTATGACTGTAATAGAATTATGGAAATGGCTAATATGAAAACTATGTGGAAGTTATGCCTATAGACAAGGAGAATTACTGAGTAAAATTAATGACAATTGAAAATCCCTTGGGTTCCTAGTAGTGAGATTTCTTGGTTTTTGTTGGAGCTCTGGAGGGAAGTGGGATAGCCCAAGGGACTGCATGGCAGAGAAGGGGACCTCATTCCTTAGCTTCTGCAAGCTGATGGGAAAAGAGAGCCAGTGGAATGGGATAGTTGCAAGAGTTTATAGATTGTGAAATTTTGGGAAATTGGGCTATGTGAAGAGAGCTAGAGCCAACCATAGGTGATTTATCCCTTTTGGATTTAGGGATGGCCTCATTACAGAGATATTAAGTGCAACTAAGAGCCTATGGTTGGGTGTAACCTCCTTCCTCTATAACCATTTTGTGTTTATTTCCTAGAAAGATAAGTGTTAATAAGATTTGTTTATGATCATGTTCAATGAATGATGCTTATGTTATGAAATAAATGTTGTTTTTGTTTACATGGATAAGCTTGCATATGTAACTGTGAATGTTTTAATTGTGTTTTCATAAGCCCATGTTGTCATATTTTGATGCATTAATAAATGAATGATAGGGTAGTGAGGAAAATTGGTATCAAAGCTATATAATGTTTATTTCAGCCTAATTAGATGGTGTTATTGGATAAATCGGTGAATGCAGACATAAACTAATCTCCCTAGATCCACTTGGATCTAGAACAAAACAAGACAGGATATGATGCTTTCCCTAAGTTACAATCATTGAATTTACTACCAAAGAAGGAATGGATGGCATACCTTTAGATATCGCTTCCTTATATCTTTGTTGTCCCTGCTTCACTCCGGTGCTCTTGTGAGATCAAATCTGCAATGACACAAACCAACCAAAGTGAAAGCAACGATAGTAGATTCAATGAAAACCTAAACATGTGATCAAGGAGTCATGTAATAAAATGCTTATGATTTTATGGGAAAGAAACATGTCACCGTATTATATTAAGTAAAAGTGGAAGAAAGATACAACCAAATGCCTTGATGTCGTCAGGTTCCTTCCAACAGATCCTTGCCTCCCACACACTTCTTGCTCCAAGGATTCTAAGACCATAGATCTGATAGCTACTCACAATCTATCTTGACAAAGCAAAGCTCAAAGCCAATATACAAGCTCCAAAAACTCCAAGCTACAAAACTGAATAACAAGCCAATCTCAAAAGCTAACTTTCTCCATGAGAGCTCCTCTCCTTTTATAAGCTGAAGAGGATAAGGTGAGAAGGTTAGGATGATCCCACTAAATCATGAAAGCGAGTAAGATCCAAACCGTTCGGAGGCCACCTCACCATAGAAGCTTCTCCTTCTAGAAGCATCGAGAAGACGCCCATTTTTCCCATGTACAGAAATTTTCGCACCCTAGCTATAGAGCAACCTGCGAAAACTCTGCAGCCTAGCTATAGTGCAGCCTACGGAAATTAGGAATTTCCCCACCCTAGCTATAGTGCAGCTTGCGAAAACTAGGCATTTCCGCACCCTAGCTATAGTGCAGCCTGCGGAAACCAGGCATTTCCGCACCCTAGCTATATAGAAGCCTGCAAAAATCCTCTTTAATAGGGTTTTTAAAGAGGAAAGCACAACCTCTTCTCTCAGCAAAAGTTCTTCTCCCTTCTTTCTTCAGGAAGTCAAGCCACCGACCCCTCTAAAGGAAACAAATAGGTTTACATCATTAACGGTCATAGGGGTGACGAAAATAATGTGTAACAGAGATCCCCCCAAAGTATGAAGTTAGAACAGAGTGATAGCTTAAATACTTTGTCGAGTGTGTGTAGGGAACAAGGAACACGTCGGTCAGAAACCTGCCAACTAACAAGGAAATACAGTACAATAATATATCATCACTGAGGTAGGCATTCCCATACTCAGAATACAAATGACTCAAAGCATAAATGCCGACATGCAAAGATCCATGTCAAGTAAGATAGGTCATGGCCACCAAACATACACTGTGGATCCATGCCATTATGACTCAAATATGAACATAACCACCAAAAATACATTGTGGATCTATGTGTTAAATACTCAAATTTGAACATAGACACAAGACATACAATGTGGATCTATGCAACAATACAAGCTGAATATACTCCAACGCAACCTGGATCTATGAGAAAAGATCCAGGGTCTTCATCTCCACCATCCTATAGTACAAATCTAACCATGCGAATACATGAGTTGAAGTCAAACATGATAGAAACCACTTGATTACCGGTCATTAGTGAATACTGTTAACAAGTGCAAGAGAAATCACCATTAATATCAATGACTCCCAAGGTACACTAGTACAATCCAACGAATGAAAATTAATGAGATGAAGTCGAACACTCGGTGGAATATCCCATTCAAGGGTTAATAATGGAAGCCCACTGTCGAAAGCGAAGAAACCTGCCATTGAGGCATGCAAGTTCCAAGGTACCAATTAGTTTCTAAGTCTAATTGTTGGATAATGAGTTGAAGTCGACAGGAAAAGACTCGTCATAGGAAGGTCTTAATGTATCCTCCATCAATGACATGAAACAGGTAAAAAGATTTGATGTAGATCAGATTAACTAGTAAATCAGGACTGACTCAGGGATGGTCAGTGCAATATAAAGCTTAAGGACTGTGGAAAAGGCCGACGTAATAGAAGGCTTTCTGGGTTGAACTTCTTTTTGAACATATTGACGACACAACAATTGTCTTGGAAAAAACTGACTCAACAACAAGGATCACAGACCGATTTGTAATCTTATAAAGGAGTATGACCAAGAGACAAGCGGATTTTCCAACCTAGACACAAAGCAAGTGAACGGGTGTCATGTTCAAAGGTGACTCTTCCATAGAATATAGGTTTAGACACATTTCTTTCCCAATTTTTCCCCCACCATTTCTGGCGAGTACCTCTTTATTTTTACACAAGCTTGAGGAGGATAACATATGCTTGTAAATGTAAGCTCATCCTTTGGAGTATTTTTAACGAACCCTAGGAAGGATTGGTTCTGTCCCATACAGGCCTTTCAATGTTTGTTTTATGAGTCCAAAGAAAGAAAACTCAGGGGTTTTTTCATATTTAGAGAGTTTGAAAAACACTTAAAGAGGATTCTCTCAGTTCCTTTTTCGTAAATTAGTTTAATGAGACCAAAAAAGTGATAAACTATCGCCCATCAAACGTTTTCTTCAAGTACTTTTACGAGCGTGAAAAGAACAAGGTCGCTCGACAATCTTTTCATGTTTAGAGAGTCTGATAAGAGCTTAAAGGGAAATCCAATGGGTTCCTTTTTCGTATAACCTTTACGAGTCCGAAAAAGTGATAAAAGTATACTCCGTTACATTCTCACGTATTTATGAGCATGAGAAAGAACAAAGACTAAGCTCGGTAACTTATTCTCATGTATTTACGAGCATGATAAAGAACAAAGACTAAGCTTGGGATTGTTTTCATTTTTACGTAAGCTTTAAAACAAAACAAAACCATGCTTGGGATAGATTTTATTTTTACACAAGCTTAAAACTAGCCAAAACTATGCTTGGACCTGGTTTCATTTTTACACAAGCTCGAACCAAAGGAAACTATGCTTGAGGTAGGTGGTTTCATTTTTACATAAGCTTGAACCAGAGAAAAACTATGCTTGCGGCTTCCCAACGCATGGTTGGTACTTAGCCCCCAGCTTAAGAAGCTAGTGGCGCAACTTCAGCATGAAGTCCAGAGGCTGGAAGCAAATGCCCCCCAAGATTCGTTTCATCCAACTGCAAAGGAGAATGAAAGGAAACTTCAAATACTATATGAAGGAATTGACTCAAACAGAGAGGGGGAACAATCTGTTTCATTTTTTAACGAGCTTGACATAGGAACAAGAACTATGCTCGAGAATCCAGGTTCAATCCCTAGACCTCTGTTTCATTTTTTAATAAGCTTGACACAAAAAAAGTAACTATGCTCGTAAGATTTGTTTCATTTTTTAATGAGGTTTCTACAGAGACGCGAAAAACTATACTCATAGCTGGTTTCATTTTTTAACGAGCTTGAAATCAGAAAACCATGCTCAACGTTGGTTTCATTTTTTAACGAGCTTGAAATCAGAAAAGCATGCTCAAATCTCTCTTCTTGATCACGGCTTCCAAGAAGATAGTTCTATGGAATGACACCATGTCAAGGGACAAAGCTTGGTCATGGCCTCCAAGAGATCTTCACTCGATGGAAGAAACACACTCTGGAAAGAACCCATGTCAAGGGTCGCAATAGGGGTAAGGAGGTCAGGCTCCAATAGCCCTACCGAAGAGATTACCATGTCAACTACTGGATCCAAGTCATAAGGGAGTGAGCTTACAGTGAGAGGCTCATCTGCATCGACAACTGAAGGCATGGGAGACAATGCCACATAATTGACCTGTGGCAGGGGTGATATCGTCTGCATATAAGAACAATTTAGGGAGGTAATCCAGTCAGGACCGATGAATGAAAGTTGATCAATAGTCACAATTCTTCCATCGTGAGGGAAATATATCACACGAAAAAGAGTGGACATAATAGCTTTCATGGCATATACATAATCCCGCCCAAGGAGTAAAGAGAAATCTAAGGGGTCTTGGACTACCATAACATCAATAAAGACAATTTTCCCTCCCAAAGTTACAAGAAACTGAGGAAGGGTCCCTAAATGTTGACTGGTTCTTCTGTTAAAATCTAACAGATCCTGCGTAACCGACGCAAGCTGAGGACAACCCAAAGCTTGCCAAGAAATAGAGGACAAAATATTAATGGACGCACCTTCATCTATCAATGTCTGAGGAACGTCCCGACCACAAACCTGTACTGTAATCTGGAAAGGAATGTGAGAAGGAAGATGAGTTCCAATTATCACACCCCAATTAAAAAGGACGGCCTCATTACTTGGAGGGGGTTCCATGGGAGAAGGAGGAATACCCCCCAAAACGGTAGAGTCTGTATCAATGAGAAAAACATGGGTAGTATCGGGTTTACTCTCGAGCGAGAGAGTAGGATCAACCGATGACGAGATCAGATCGACCACTTGGGTTTCATTCTCCAGGAGGAGAATGGGGTCGACGGGTGGAAACGACTCGACCGATAGGGTTTCACTCTTTAACGGGAGAGTGGGATCGATCGAGGATGGGATCGGATCGGCCACTTTGTCATCTGGTTCAACTAAGGACTTGACCAGATTGACTACATGATCAACCAGACTGACCGATGAAGGGACCGAATTGATCATTCCATCAACTACAGGTGGGCCGAGAGTAAGCTGGCAATAAGCAGCTAGAAGTTGGGGCTATGAAATAGTCATGTCTTTCAGTAATTTTGAGGCTTCATCCATACGAGGGAAAAGGTGAGTTAGATGACTCCCTTTTCATATCATGCACGAGAACTTGACTCTACTTTTATTTTTCCCAACTGTATCGTGACTAATTGACGGGAGGTCACCAACATGTTGTTCAAAGGCTGACGACATGGGTTGGCGAGGTTTTGTAGACCATGCTTCTATAACCTTGGATAGACCAGGGAAATCCTTAAGAATATGGCTACCCTTACAAAGCCTACAAGGGTACTTGGGCTTACAGGTTGTTTGGGTGATCTTGACATCATCAACACTCCCAGCATGATTAACAGTAACTGGTTGTTTTCCAACATGTTTGACAGTGGTTGGAAGTTTGGATCCTTTCTTATTCTTCCTTTTCTTCTTCTTCGTATCCACCGGGTTACTAGATTCAAAGCTTTCACTCGGCGAAGAAGATGAAATGGAAGAAGACCTTGCAAGTGAAGAAGGCGAAGAAGATCTTACTGGTGAAGACGGTGAAGGATGAACATGAGGTTAATGTTCTTGGGGGGAAGTGCTTACAACTGAAGCACTAACTGCATTTGAGATTACCTGAGTGTAAAACAACGATACCGGTAATCCAATTGTGAGACCTGGAAGGCTCAAAGTGGCGATGTGAGGAGGACCAATGTTTCTGTAAGAAAGAAAAACAAAAGGTTCCCCTGGAAAAGGGGTTCCCTCATTAGTTATTTCGGGAACTGACGCTATTAAAAACAAAAATCCAACCTAGAGTCCACTAGGGAAAACAAACAACACATGCTAAAAATCTAGTAAGCAAGAAAGAAAACAAAACCTTCTTACGATGAATGCACTAGTTGGTGATGAAATCCAATGTCGTGAGGACAAAGTAAGAAAGGGTTGAGATAGAGCCAGTGGAAAAGTTACGTTGACAACATTCTTAATGGACTTAAGACTTGGTGCAAGCTCCCACACATAAATGTGGGTATACCCTCCAAGGAGCCCGAGTGAGTTTGGCCAACGTCGATTCCAAGTACTGTGAAGACTTGCCCCTTCACAGCCACCTCGTGTAAATACCTTAAAGAGATAGGCCACTAAGGTTACCAATTGCTACAGTGATTCTTGGGGAAACAATCGACATTCTGATCCACACGCAAAGGCAGGGTATCTAGCCCGAAATCAACTTGAAAGGCTTCCACTCATCATTGTGGGTATACCTTCAAGCGACCCCCATAATACACGCAATCTCTACACCAAGACCAACAAAGCAGGGTGAGTAACTTTGCTAGTCTTAATGTGACCTCGTGATTGACCCTTGTGTTAGAAGGGCTTCCTAGGACAAAATGTAATAAGTGTATTTCACCACTCCCTAACACAAGATTCTATGTTTGTTTGCATCTTTGGAAAGTTATCTTTCATACCTATTCCAAATCCCTACAACTAATATAATGTAGGTTTGCTACCAGAAAATATAAAAATGTCTAATAAATTTTTATAAGCGCTTTATTTTTAAGGCTGTTGTTACTCAAAAGGAAAATGGCGTGGACAATATGGTGTTTTGACTGACTTGAAAGTTATGCAAAGAGATGAAGATGCAATCTTTTCAATTCGATGAAAATTATGCTACGAGAAGGAGAAAACATTTATCATTCCCATATGCACAATGTCCCAAAATTTAATTAAACTCACTAATATCAATATCTTCAAGAAATGAGCGAAAGAGACTATACACCGATACATGATTATTGGCCCCCCCATCCATGAGGGGGAATTGTTTTTAGAATTCAAGACCAAAAACGCCAAAAATCATGCAATTTTGCTACTTCAAATGCAAAGATGCCCCCAATCTAATATAAAGCAATAAATTAAAATTTTTTGTTTCAAAGATAGATAAAAGCAATAGAAACTCTCTATAAAACAAATCAACCCAAACAACTTTTCTCTTTTAACACAAACTATTCAATAAAAGAAAAGTTTCTTTCACTAAACAATTCTAAAGAAAAAATAATGCTTTGTAACTGAAAGATACTCAAAGCAAGATACCAAATATTTCAAAAGAAAACAAAGCAAAGATGGCTAAAAACAGTTTCAAGGCTATCAAGGTGACTGCAAACAGATCATAATCAAACCCAAAAAATTCACCCCAAAACCAAATCCAAGATTTGGGTAAGGAAAGACCATCAAAAACATTTTTTTTCACAATCTCCGCAGGCTAGAAGACTAGCATAGTGCAGAAATCCTTGATCGATGCAGACCAGAAATGGGTAGGGTGCGGAGTTTCCACACTGGTCTAAACAGGTAGGGTGCGGAAATCCTAAGTCATCGCACTGTCCCTCAAAGCAAGGTGCGGAAATCAAACAAAAATGGAAAAAATTAAAAATTAAGAAGGTTTTCCAGTGAAGTTTAACAGTCAGAGAGTCAAGATGGATCTCCTAGTGACTCAGAAAACAGAAACCAAGCAATCAAAGAAAGAAAGTAATACAAACTAGGAAAACAATC
>JASDQU010737650.1:138982-149955 GCA_032191745.1 Picea mariana
AGTCGAAGCTACATCCTGTTTTTCATGTTTCCTGCTTGAAGAAGGTGATTGGAACCAGGTGCCAACTTCAAACCAACCTTCCAGAGCTAGCTGAAGAAGGATCCATTTGGCTACAACCAGAAGCAGTTTTGGACCAGAGGGAGCGTCGCCTGCGTCAGAGAACCATCAAGGAAGTTCTCGTACAGTGGAAAGATATGACTCCAGCAGATGCCACTTGGGAACCAGCTACCGTTCTGCAGCAGTTTCCACATCTCAAGCCTTGAGGACAAGGCTGTTTTTAAGGGGGTGGACATGTTAAGGTCCTAACCCACACATAGGTAGATCAATGTATTCAGATGTAATAAAGGTCAATATTAATAAGACCTTTCAATAAAATAGAATAAGGCAGATGTAATAAGACCTAATAGAAGCTTCCGCTTCTAGAAGGATCTTCCTCTAGATGCTTCTTTTTAGTATAAATAGGAGTCGAGGGTATGAGAACCCTAGCTTGGATATTATTGTAACTGAGCGCTGCTCGATTGGAGGTTGCCCCCTCGAAGAGGCCTGTGAACATTGCTATCTGATTCAAAGTGCTATTTCGTATATCATTTTTGTGTATTGTGAAGATTATGTTGGATATTTTACTGTTATTATGTCATTTCTAGCATTTCGTTTCTGTTCTACATATTTTATATATATGGTATCTTGCACCTTCTTGTTGTACTTCACCTTGAATCTTATATATGTCTCTCGACCTTTCATGCATGAGATCATAAGCCCTACAATCCCTATATTCATGTCCTACGGACTCACAAAATGTACAGTAAAAATTTGTAGGTGTCTGAACATACTTTTTCATGTAGTATCATTCACCAAGGCGATGTCTATTTCTGCATACCTCGCACCAAGGTAAGGAGACTTTCTTCAAAGGGCTCGGAGCTCCAGAAGCCAAGTATTCATTGAATAGGGGATAGTGTTCCTTGTCATGGCCTTCTGATCTGCGTCTGACACACTAGATGTCTTCTCTTTTATCTTTTCCCTTGCATTTCTTCATATCTTCGACTTGCAAAGATAAACTAGTTAGCTGACTCAAGATCTGACTCATACCTGAGATGGGTTCTCCCATAGGGGATGATTCTAATTTCATGGCGATCTCCAGCACCTCAGACTGCGAAGAAATCTTCTGTTGCATCAGAGGAACTCTGATGTGTGGTAAGAGTGAAGCAATGGACCATTCTTTGTTTTGTTCATCTAGGATCTTAAAAGTCAATCAGCCTGATAAGGTTTTGAATCTCTAATCGAATTCCCAAATAGGTTCGACCACCTTCTGCTTGATCTCTTTCAGCTCTATGATACATTATGACTCTGACTTGGGTTTCTTGGACTCTGCAATCAGCGCATTCTTAATCTGATTTAGTGGCTTAGGCTATGCAAGTCCTTGGACAAGCTTCATGTACTAACTCAGTGTGTGATCCCTTAGAGTGGTACTAAACTGGGTTCTTTTGATAGCTTCGTCAGTGACATTTTTAATATTCCATACGACTTCACATAGGAACTAGTGCTGATTAGGATCTTTAGATCCATCTCCCCTAAAGATAGGAAGCCTCATCTTATCTACCATAGATATTCCTAGGGTTCCTAACTGAATATGTGGCAAACTAATATTGACAGTGCTCTGGACACTTTGGTTGTTGGGATTACTTTGATTTCCTAATACTATTGAATCAACAGGAGGGATAACAATACTTACTTCAATGGTCTGCACAATTTTTGAGGTTTCAGGTTCTCCCTGGTGACGCTCTTCAACTTTTCCTTCCTCTGTCCCGACGGGTTTTGAATGTTCTTCATCCATCAGATCTGCCTCTTCTCCACTATAGAAACCCTCCTCCCCATAGTTCTTCTTAAATAGGTTCGCAAGGTGGACTTCTCTGAAAACTCTCCCACTACGCGTATGTCCATCTTCTGTGTCGATGTCACTGTCTAAATTCTTGAACATTAGCCTTTCTAGATCCGACCAATCTACTGTATCTTCAAGATGTTATTCCCATGAAATAGCATCTTGAGTCTCAACTTCAAGAATTGTAAAAATTTTCCTCTGGGTCCCTTGAAAAAATATCTCTCGAATTGGCTATACGACTCTACTCTGTCAACAACAAACTCGTTGATGTAACCTCCAATGGTACTATCAAACCAGTGATCTACTGCTTGTGATATGACATTATCAACTATTTTGACCTTCTTGTTTAAATCCGACATCCAAACCACATGAGGTCTAGATCGGATCTCGAACTGGGTATATGCTAATCTATCTAGCCACTCGTATAGCTCTTGATGGATTCCCCCAAAGAAAATTTTGTGTATATCAGTAAAGATATGTTTCTCCAACCAATCCTCTGAACTAAGATTAGGGTTCTTGTTCTAGGCTTCAACGAAGTCCTTTTCTTGATCCTCTATCCACTTTTGAGCCTCTGTCTTTGATGGAAACCACCTTGAAATTCCCTCAAGAAGATTCTGGTCCTGGGAACATAACCATTTGTTGGCACAGGGGCAGACCTAGGGTTCAGCTCGAAGAGCACACCCTAACTACTGGCCCTTTCGGAAACACTTGCGAAGCAAATGCAGTCTCACCTGAAGCAATTATGAGGGGGTTGCAAGATAGAGATGTCTACAACCAAAGGGAAGATCAAGTGGATTTAACACAAGAACAACACAAGAACAACACAAGAACAAAAAAACATTCCTATATCACTTATCAACTTAGATCTATTCTACACATCTACTTATCAGATCTAAAATAGTAATACAATCATAGTATATCAGTGACAGATATAAAATACCAATCACACACAACACAAGATGTACATGGTTCACCCTCTCTCTAGGGCTACGTCCACATAACTGTGCTATAATATATTAAGGTAAAGCATACAGTTCTTGTCTGTGCTCTTAGGTAACAGATCTTCTTTCTTCTCCTCTCTTTCTCTCCCCTCCCTGTGCACCCAGTTGCAGGGTTGATCTTTGCACCCAACTGAATATCTTACAATACCAGAAGGCTCTCACCCTCAACACTTCTCTCTCTCGCAACAACAGTCTCTCACAACAACTAGATCGATCAATAACAACAATGACAATCTTGACACCAACCCAATGTAGGTCTTCTTGACCTTTATTTATACATTACAATAGCTCACCAACATACTTAGGCTGAAACCTAGGTGTCCAAAACCCTAGATACCAAAACCCTAGGTCAAATTGACCCATATTTTCAGGGCTTCGCCAACCTGTCTTTCCTTCCTTCTCTCGTGGTGCTCCAAAGCATCCAACGATGGCTTTTATCGCTTGCTTAGTTGTCCATGATCCTTCTTTATTACTCATCTATCATCCCCGATCTCCTCATCCAAAGGCTTACTTCACTCCGTCTTTTCTACTCTTTTTCTCACTTCAACTCAATATCAGTCACTGTGTCTTCCGTGAAGTTCACATTCTCCCTTTTCTTCCTTGATCTTCACTTGCTTCCATAACCAAGGTACAACACCTTTTATGGGAGGATTTGGCCCAAGTGGCTCCACTCCCTTTGGAGGATTTGCTCCATCATTCACTTCTGGTTATGAGATTCCTATTGGAGGGAAATATAACCCTGGGGGTCAAACTCAATTTGGAGGTCAAACCCAAATTGGGACACCATCCTCACTTGGAGGACAACCCCTGCTTGGAGGATATAACCCACAATATGGAAAGAACATCCCTAGATCACTAGCCTAGTATTGGAACCTTCTCATCCAAGGAAATCCACAATCATCTGGGGGAAACAACCTCAAGTTAGCTCTTTTATACCCCCTAGTTCGGGCCAGTCATATCTCGGTCCTTCCAATCCCATTTGGGGTTCAAATGTTCAATATAGTGTCCCTTTCCAAGGGAACGTCCCTAATCAGTACAACCCTATGGGATACATGCCTGCACACGCACATCCAAATGTTCTAGGACCTTCACCTCACATGCATACTGCTTACGGTTCTACTGGTATACCGACGGGACTCCCTCCCCAAATTCACCAGTACCCTCATGTGAATAGACAGTTACCCTTTTTAGCCACTTTGGATCTACCTGACTTGTCTAGAATATTGAATGACCCTATCCTACATTATCCACACTGGCCAGTTATACCGTCCAAGCTACCGTCCAACATTCCAAAATTTGACAGTAAATCGAGAGAGGATCCAAACAACCATGTCGTGAGCTTCCACCTTTGGTATTCATCTAATTCTTTGATGGATGATTCCATTTGGTTACGACTCTCCAACGAACTCTTACGGGTTCGGCTGCAAAGTGGTATATAGAATTACCACAAGGCTTCTTCACTAACTTTAATACCCTAGTCATGGCTTTCCTTACACACTACCAGTTTCCAATCCGTTATGAAACATGAACCGAGATTTTGAGTTCCTTCAAGCAAAATTCGGCCACTGATATCTCCGATCACATCCATGAGTGGAGACAAAGACGATGTTTGATCAAACTCGATCTTACTGATCATTTATTGGTAGAGTGGTTCACGAAATCATTCGTGAATCAAATCTCTCATGACATTGCCATGGGTGGAGTAGTCACCGAAGAACAGAAGATCAGTCGGGCTCAGTACCTCAATCTTGTTTATTCACAAACGGGTACCCTTTACAACTTACTCCCTGATGCACCTCACCCTTCTACCACTGCTACCTCAACTACCCCTACTGCTTCTCATGCGGCTGATGGTGTGATTGGCACTTTCCATTCTCAACCTCAATCTACGCAGGCCTCTCCCACCAATCCCAAGTCCACTACTTCTAATGTTCAAAATGCTCCGACTCCTACTCCTTTCACCGGAAAAACCTCTAAGGTTAACTTCGTTCAATCTACCCTTTCCGGAAAGAATAAATATAAAAAACAGAAGGGTAAGAATAAGGAGGATAAAAATAACCCACAATATAAGAAATCCAAAACACATCCTACTGATGATAAGGATAAGCGCAAACCCCGATACCCTTGCCTTATCTGTGGTGATGATCACTACACAAAATATTGTCCAAGACGGATCAAGGTTACTAAGTTCCTCCAAGGGACCGTGAAACCTCCCACACCTGCCATTTTGTCCCAACCTTTCCCTTCTCAACAGCAGGCCCAATTGGTCATTCACAACCAACCCTCTCCCTCCACTACTTCTTATGTCCTTATGTGTACTGGTGATTCCAAAAATAATGACGTTACACTTACAACTTGGGACAAAGATTACTCTTTCTCAAAGGAGAAAGTTGACAATATACCACCTTCGTTGGTTCAAAAACCTCCCTCAACTTCACCTCCCAACGGTCCTCTTCATCTCGAATGATCGAGTCTCAATACAGTTCTTCACCCTCCCCCAAAGGGTGTTGTTCGAAAGTCTACCTTCAATCCTCATGCACTTGCTGCTCAAAACTATAGTATTGTAGAAGATCTGGTGCAAGCACCTTCTGCGATGTCGGCTCTCAAATTCCTTCAAAGTTGTCTCGCTCAAAGGAAGGCACTGTTAAAGGATATCGGTGGAATTGATCCTACGGATACAAATTTGACAATTTTTGACCTGGAAGATCACATTCCAAGGCTACCCCCTCAACTCACATTTCAGATACACGTTGTTGTCGCAGACAAGAACATCTGTAGAACCGTTATTGACGAGGGTGCCTTGATGTGTGTAATGTATGTTACCTATTGGAAGGCCATCGACTCTTCTCCCCTCACTGAATCACACAACACACTTAAGTCCTTCAATGGCTCTGGCTTTAATCCCTACAATGTACTTCCCTTGTTGTCTATTACGTTGGAAGGAAAATCGATCACTGTTGAAGTTGAGGTCTTTGATGCACCTCTCGATTATAACCTCCTACTTGGCTGTAGCTAGATTGATTCCATGTGTGCAATTGTGTCTACTCTTTTTGGTGTCATACGTTTTCCACACTAGGGAAAAGTCATTAATGTAGACCAGCTGGCCTTTTTCAACTCTGACTCTCGTACTAGCAACGTGCCTTTTATTGTGAATACACCTCTTGGGTATGAGAATGTCAGTGTGGGTCTGCTAAAAGATTCGACTTTGATGGGTACGTTCCTGATCCCACGACCCGATGTTCCACCTCCTTTGGTCGCCTCGATCAACATGATTTCCACCTCCATTCGCAAAACCCATGCATCTTCTGACCTGTGGATAATACCTGAACCTGGTGATTATCTTCGCTATGGAGACCAAATGCCTTTAAGTCCAGTTGAATCTACCTATCAAGCCATTCAATCCGAAACCCCTTCTACTCCCTCTCTTGGTGATTCATCTCCTGATCCATTCCATGTTATTTTTCCTACAGACGAGATGATTATGTCAGTTATGTCTACGGAGGACACCCCTTGGTATGATGGACATCATCATTCCATTCTCTTCCTAGAACAACACACCATCGAGAGTTACCAACAGATCTTGACTCTGTCGACCGTTGTTGTCATTTCTTTTGTTCCCAAGTCTACATATAATGTGTTATATGAAGGGAATTTGAGTAATATTTCACCTACCATCCCCCTCGACATATCCATTAAACCTGGAGTTGTCGAAAATGTTCACATCAGAGCTTATTGTTCCACCGATGAGGTTGTTACATATAAATCCCTCTTTCAAGAGTTTCGTGACATCTTCGCATGGAGCTATGAAGAGATGCCAGGTATTGACCCCGATATTGTTGTACACGAAATTAAGACGTACCCGGGCGCTAAACCCATCCAACAGAGACTTCCCCCAGTCCACCCTCGTAAATCAGTTGCTATCAAGCTTGAGGTCAAAAAACTTCTTAAAGTTGGCTTTATTTATCCTGTGGATTTAACTGATTGGGTATCCAATCTAGCCCTGGTTAACAAGAAACAAGGTATGATCCATGTCTGCGTTGATTATAAGGATATCAATAAATCTTGTCCTAAGGACAACTTTCCCACCTTCTTCGTTGACCAGATCGTCGAAAATTGCACTGGGAGTGAAATCTTCTCTTTAATGGATAGTTTCTCCGGATATAATCAAATCAACATATTGCCATTGGATCAACACAAAACTGTTTTCATTTGTCCTTGGGGCACCTTTGCCTACCGAAAACTACCCTTTGGTTTAAAGAATGTCGGTGCGACTTTTCAACGTGCCACGTATTACGCCTTTCATGATATAAATCACATTGTACAACCATATCTAGATGACCTACCGATGCATTCCATGCGTGGTAGTGACCATCGGACACACCTCCGAGCCATTTTCCTTAGTTGTCAGTTCTATCGTATATGCTTAAACCCACACAAATGTAATTTCTGTGTGGAGTCCGACCGACTTCTGGGATTTATTGTATCACGTCGGGGGATCAGGGTAGATCCTTTGAAGGTCGAGGCAATCCTCAATCTCCCTCCTCCTTCCTCCCTCTGCCAGCTTCAAAGTTTGCAAGGGAAGGCAAACGTTTTATGTCGTTTCATCCCAAAATACGCCGAATTAACTCTCGGATTTACTCGACTACTGAAGAAAGGTTCTGAGTTCATATGGGACACCACTGCCAACAAAACCTTCAAATCTTTGAAACTGACTTTAACCCATACCCCACTACTTTTCCCACTCAATTATAGTCAAGATTATTTCCTTCATCTCACTGCCTCAGACTCTACCATTTCCATGGTTCTAGTCCAAGAAGATGATTCACATGATTCACATGTCATTTACTATTTGAGTCAGAGTCTCACGGATACCGAAGCCAAATACTTACATGTTGAAAAATTGGCCTTGGCAGCTGTTCAAGCTGTCCAACGTTTCCATCACTATATCTTGTTATGCAAGACCACTGTCATTTTCGATTGCAACCCTATGAAACATATTCTTACACACCAATTTCTAGGGGGAAAATACTCCAAATGGATAGTAATTCTCCAGGAGTTTGACTTAGAGTTCGAACATGCTAAGTCTAAGAAATCCTTAGTGTTTGCTGAACTGATATGTGACCTTCCCTGCATTGAGACAAAAAATGTAGCAGAGGATTCTTTACCTGATGAATCCCTTTTTCTGATCAATTTTGATGACCCTTGGTATGGAGATATCATTTTTTATCTCCAGAATCAGACTTTCTGGCCCGATTCATCTAGTGTTGACTGTCGTCATATACGTTATCAGGCCCATCATTATATTATCCTCGGTGACACTCTTTATCGCTATGAAGTCGACTCCATTTTTAGACAATGTCTCACCTATGATGAGGCTGAGAAATCATTGAATGAATGCCATTCTGGAGCATGTGGTGGTCACATGTTTGGGTATGCTACTGCCCAAAATATCTTACGAGCATGGTATTTTTGGCCCTCTTTATTGAAAGACTGTATTATTTCCATCCAAAAATGCCATGCTTGTCAAACATATAGCAACAAAATAAGATCACATCCTGCTCCTTTACACCCTGTATTTTCCATTGGACCTTTCGCAAAATGGGGCATTGATTTCATGACATGTAACCCTCACTCGGCTGGGGGGCATGGATACATCATCGTAGCCGTGGATTATTTCACGAAGTGGGCCAAGGTGATGCCTACATTCGATAATACCGGAAAAAATACAACCCTATTCATATTCAATCATATCATCACTCGATTCAGAATCGCACAAGCTATCGTCACCGATCATGGTAGTCATTTTTGGAATTTCATGATGTCCTAACTTACTAAAAAGTTGGGTCTTCGACATGAAAACTCAACCCCCTACTATCCACATGCCAATGGATAAGTTGAAGTGATAAACAAGGTTCTCATCACTATGCTTCGATGGATAATAGGAATTCACAAGACAAGTTGGCACACGATGTTGTTTTCATCATTGTGGGCCTATCAGATATCCATGAATTCTTCCACGGGATTTACACCTTTTCAGCTGGTGTATTGTATCGAAGATGTTCTTTCGATTGAATGTGAGATACCATCGTTGAAGCTAGCCGTTGAAATTCTCCCAAACACCTCTACCGAGGAGGAACGTCTATTGTATCTGATGCAATTAGATGAAACCCGTCGTGATGACACCCTGGTTATTGAATCCCAGAAGAAATGCGTGAAATCCCAATACGACAAGCATGTCAAGCTGTGTGTTTTCTCTGAAGGTTATCTAGTTCTCCTCTATGAACAAGATCGTGATTTACTAGGGTCCAGAAAATTTGAGATTATGTGGTACGGTACTTATATTGTCAAACGAGTCTTGGAGAAGGGAGCCTATGAGTTAGTAGACTATGATGGTATTCCTTTGAGTGAACCTAGGAATGGGCTTTACTTGAAGTACTATGCCTAGGTTATCTTTGCATGAGTGCTTGTATTTTTTACTGTATCATACTTTTGTGTGCTACTCTTGTGTTTTTTCGTTATTTGGTTTCAACCCCTAGCTGCTTACCTTGCGCTGTGCTTGGTTTCCAGATGTTTGTGTCTTCGCTACCCCACATTGGTTCGTCGATAGTGCTAGTCATAGTACTTAGAACTTAGCATCCACTACATGTGAAATCTATGCACCTACGAACGAGTTAATCAGTCTACATGGTGTTTTCCTCGGTTGTGCAACTAACAATATCGCGGAATATAGCGCAGTCATTGAATTGTTGACTGACGCTATTTTACTTGGAATCCATCACCTGGTTGTATGGATTGATTCACAGTGAGTTGTACTACAACTAAGTAATGTCTATGCTATCCGAAGTTCTACATTGTTATGGGTATATTTGCGAATTCGCCTCTTGGAATGTTATTTTGATTATATTGAGTATCAACACATTCCTAGATGTCTAAATACATTAAATGATGCATTATATAATTATGTGTTAGACAGAMATTTGAGACATTTATGAATCCAATCACACATCACATGTTGTATATAAAGAAAAGTAAGTCGGTAGAAGCCTCATGTATATATATAACGATAAAAATGTTTTACAAAAAGGTGTTTTCTGTCCAAAGACCAAAATATCAAAATATGAAGCCCATGGATTMTACAAAATAACATCATGGATGCTGCTCATGGTAGCATGCTTCTACCCGTGCTACCCAACGAAGTAGTCGGCTGAGTGAACTAGACACGCATACAGTGTGGCGCTAATAACACCTCAGAATCTCATCAATCAGGATGTCTAGGATGTCTGTTGTCAAACCCTCTAGATTATGCTCGACTGCCTCATAATCATCAGCATCCCATCCTGCTACTACAACTGCTTCCCCTCATCTCTGAATGGGGGATGTGCCTGGAGGCCAGTGTGGTCCTACATCTGCATGGTCAAAATTTTTGATTAGTCATTGGATAGAGGGCATATATATATATATATATAACATCTTATATTCTAAAAATTCACAAAAAACACCATAAAAAAAAAATGTTTTTCTTACCTAGGTCCCCCCACTGAAAACCCTTAGGTAGAACCAAATCAGTGTCATTTATAAAGTCCAGGACGACATATACGTAATCATTTATCATCAATATATGAGGCCTCAACCAGTCAAAGAATGAATTGTTGTATTTAATAATAGGGCCCGCTACATGCCGAGCCATGAGATTGCACCACCTCTTCATCCTCGGATCTCGTGGTGTTGGTATACCCCATTCCACCTGTAGGCATAAATGATGGACTCTTTCTAGAAAGAAAGACACCAAAATAGATCCATACCCAAATTTCTTCAGGTCCCCATTCTTGCTTTTGGTAAGTTGTGTCTTCATACTGCGAAGAAGACCATTGCACTAGTTGAACACACGAGATTCCGTGCATTCAACGACATAATGAAAATAAGTTTGGAGGGCCATGCGAGGAGATGCACTTCCTGCCATCTGTGAAATGGTAAAAATAATGGTTTGGAGAGTTAAATCCCGAACACCTCTGATGGCTACCTTACCTTTGCGTCTCTCAGCCTTGGGTTCATAGTACTGATGGATGTATTCGCTCATCGGTAGGCCACCACCTCGA
>JASDQU010737650.1:150614-185414 GCA_032191745.1 Picea mariana
AAATATGAGGTAAAAACAAGGTTTCTAGACAAAGTTTTGAATGAAATGCAAATGAAATAACAATAAGAGGTTTTTACCCCCATTTATTTCACTTTTTTCTTTTTATAATAATATTTATATTATTTTAATGCATTTTATCATAAGCTAAAGGTCTAATGGTCTCATGAGTCTTTTGTTTCTCGCATATGGAAAGAATAAGGCCCTAAACAATGCAGTATGGATGATTTTTTTCTTGATTCTCTTTTCTGTTTGTTACATATACCAATACTTTTTAGGGGTTTTTCAGAAAAACCTCGAGCCTAGTCTTTGTTCATTCTCGTGTTCAAAAAATCAATGAGAACACAACCGAGTATAGTTTTGTCATTTTTCATACTCGTCATGGAAACATGAAAAGCGAAAGCCATGGAGTATCCTTTAAGCTCTTTTCACACCATAAAAACGAAAATATTGCCGATCGACCTTGTTCTTTTCACGCTCGTAAAAGTATTTGAATAAAGAATTTGATGGGTGATAGTTTATCACTTTCTCGGTCTTTTCGAATTACTTTACGAAAAAGGAACTGAGAGAGTTCTCTTTAAATTGTTTTTCAGAATCTATAAACATGAAAACCCCCCAAGTTTTCTATCTTTGGACTCATTAAACAAACATAGAAAGAACCACATGGGTCTGAACCACTCCTTCTTAGGGTTCGTTAAATGTATTCCGAGCGAATCATATGAAGGATGAGCTTACATCAACAAGCATATGTTATCCTCCTCAATCTTGCGTAAAAATAAAGAGGTACTCGCTAGAAATGGTGGGGGAAAATTTGGGAAAGAAATGTGTCTTTGTATCCCTATTAGTGGCAGTAACTAGTCGCTCTTGAACATGACACCCCCCTTCATCATTTGAATCTGGGTTGGGAAATCCATTTGTCTCTCGCCTGACTTTATGCAAGTTCATATATTGGGTCATTTTTGAGTCAATGCTTCCAAGATCATTGTCGTTTCGTCCATATGTTCAAGAGAAGTCCAAACGAGCCTCTCTTTCGAGTCGACCATCTGTGATTATCAATTGCTACCATGTCGACCTTCCCCGTGTCAGTTTCAATTTGTTTTCATACTTTGACCTGCGCTAATCTGTTACTTATTTCATGTCATTGATGGGGGATTCATCAAGGCCCTCCTGTGATGAGTCTTTTCCTGTTGACTTCAAATCATCATCTAGGAATGAGACGTAGAAATCATTTTAGTACCTTAGAGCATGCATGCCTCAATGGCAGGTTTCTTCGCTTTCGACAGTGGATTCACATCATTGGTCCCTAATTGGAAGATTCCCTCGAGTGTTTGACTTCAAATCATTTATTCACATTTGTTGGATTGTAATAAGGTACCTTGGGAGTCATTGACATCAATGGTGATTTCCCTCGCACTTGTTAACGGTTTTCATCAATGACCGGTAATCAAGTGGTTTCTACCATGTTCGACTTCAACACCTGTAATCACATGGTTAGATTTGTACTTACGGACAACGGGATTGAAGACCCTAGATCTCATCACCTTGGTCCAGGTTGTGATGGAGCATTTCTGATTTGTATTGACACATAGATTGACTTTGTATGTCTCGTGGCTATGTCCTAATTTCAAGATTGTTAACACATAGATCCACAGTGTATTCTTGGTGGCTATGTATTGTCTTGATGACATGGATCCACAGTGTATAATTGGTGGCCATGACTAACATCATTTGTAGTCTGAGTATGGGAAGGCCTACCTCAGAAATGGTATAATATTGTGCATATGATTGATTGTGTGCAGGATCCTGATTGTTGCACTCCTTGTTCCCAACACACACACACACATTTTACAAAGTATTTCGGCTGTCATGAGTTCCAGCCTCATACTTTGGGGGGCATTCTATTACACATTATTTTGGTCACACTGATGATGACTCTACAAGCATGTTTTTAGGCTCTCAAAACAATCTTTTACATGAGGAAAATGACTAAGTTCTTCCCCTACAAGGCAATTTTTTAGAATGACGCCACAGGCTGATAGTAGTACGCAGTGCGAAAATCCTTGATTTCTGCAGGTTTCTCTATGCCTGGCTCACGGGGTTTCCACAGGTTGCTATATAGGCAGGGTGCGACGACATTTGAAGCTAAGGAAAGGAAGAAGTTCTCGAAGTTTCTAGAAGGATAATCTTCTAGAATGTGAGGTGGAATCCATATGGTTGTGATCCTACTGGCTTCTCTGATTTGGTGGGATCATCCTCATCCTTTTAACAACTTCACCTTCTCCTATATAATGATAGGTTTCTCATGGAAAAGGTTAAGCAATATTGAGCAAAGAATTTCTGAAAGAATAGGCTGAAGACTGTGTGAAGGATCCTGTTACAACTGATGCTTGAGGCCTCCATTTGTCCATCAAGCTTTTGTGGACCATCTTCATACAAATTCAGAACAAGTGTATGTGTGTGTTGGAACAAAGGACCACCGAAAGGGAACTTGCGACATCAAGGAAATTTGGTTTTATCTTCCACTTTTACTTAATATGATACGGTGACATGTTTCTTTCCCATAAAATCATTAGCATTTTATTACATGACTCCTTGATCACATGTTTAGGTTTTCATTGAATCTACACTTGTTGCTTTCACTTTGGTTGGTTTGTGTCATTGCAGATCTGATCTCACAAGAGTACCGAAGCAAAGAAGGAACAACAAAGATATAAGGAAGCGATATATAAAGGTATGTCATCTATTCCTTCTTTGGTAATAAATTCAATGATAGAAACTTAGGGAAAGCGTCATGTCCTGTCTTGTTTTGTTCTAGATCTAGGTGCATCTAGGGAGATTAGTTTATGTCCGCATTCACTGATTTATCTAATTAAAAGGGGTTCCATATGGAATTTTGATAGAAAAGTGGGACCCTTGTCCCATCCGAGGTCAGAGGTGCGTTGGTTGGGCAGGTAGGGCCCATAAAATATTAATATTTTATTAATTCTAAGGCCAATGTAAAGGTAAAGAAAGAAGAAAGGGATGAAGGAAAGAGAGAAAGAGGAAGGCAGGGCTAGGGTGGCCAAAGGGATGACATGACATCAAATCAGGGTACTAGGTGGATCCAAAATTCTACATCAACATCCATGTCAGTAGAAATCAGTGAAATTTGTCAGAATTTTATAGTGTTTTTCAAGTAGTAATCTTGCAGGGCATTTTTTGAGGCCCTAAACAATGTTTTTAGGGGATCTAATTTTCAATAATACAAGTGTCATAGGAAAAAAATAGAGCCTCTATAGCTTAAATACAATATCTCTAGGAAATCTTTCCAATGAGCTATTATGTTCACCAAACAACGCTCATATGAGAAAGTTATAGTGGAAACAATGCAAGGTAAAATTTCAGTACCAGTTGACTTCCAAAGGGAACAAATCACTGCTCAGAAGTCAGTTTGAGGCACAAGATAAGTCTATGGAAATATCATGAACCATAGAATACATATATGGATCCATATTGAGAATATAGGTACCTCTAAGTGTACATGATGAGAGGTAATATTCCTATAGCATTCAATGCTAAAAGGGAAAAACAATCAAAACTTCAGTAGGCTGTAACTAGTAGCCTAGATGCTAGATGAAGGTGAAGCTTGGTCGTATTGCTTAAAATACAATCCCGAGGAATCCCAATTGGGATTCTGTCAAAATTCCAAAATATTGGGTGTTTGGAATTAAGTTCACCAGATGAAAGGTGCACAAAGGGGGAAAATGGGTAATATTCATATGCCTATAACTTGTTGCTCAGAACTCAGAATGGAAAAAGGAGATAGTCATTGGAAAGGTCTTGGATACAAGAATCCATACATGCACCCAAAAATGTGAATTGGTTAATAGAATTAAAATCCATAAAAAATAAGAATTACGGTGCACTTAAAGGGTATAGTTGTGCATAATTTTATAGATTTGTTGAATCATTTTGTCTAGAAAATATTATTGCAAGCACATTTTGCATACTTAAGGGTACTAATAAAGAAAAAAAGATTCAATGGAGAGACCAGAAACATGGAATATGCATAGAGAACTTACAATCATGAATATGAAGTCAGGGGATTGTATGTCAACATGGGTAATGCAGGGACAAAATCAAATGGGCATGGATAAGGAAAAGAGGAGAGAATAAATTTGGCAGACACAATAAAGAGTCTACAAATAGATGTGTTTATATATAAAGATGATAATGAGAAGCTTATGAAATATTAGGAGAAACATAATGAATTCAACATCAAGTTGTTGCAGAGCTTAGATAGGATAGAGAAGAAGGTGGATAAGGAGACATATTCAATAAAGTCAAAGGATCACAAATCTCATGCCAAAAAGAAAGAATTCAAAAGTGTTAGTAGATATCATCATCACTCACCAAGACACTCAGTTAGAAGAGCATACATTAGTCCAATTTTATCTCCTGTTAGAAAACAAAGCAGAAGGTCCGGGGTAGATGAAATACAAGGAGAAATGAAGAATATCAAACCTCCTACCTTTTATGTCAAGCACAAGAAAGATGAGGATGTAGAGGCTTGGTTGTTGGGAATGAGAAAATACTTTCAATTCTATAATTATTCCTCACAAGAAAAAGGAAGAATTGAAATATACCAACTCAAGGGAAAAGCGTCAATGTGATGGGACCAATTTGTGCGAGTAAAGCACATTGATGAGAAGAACATCACTTGGAGGAAATTCAAAAAGTATTTTTAGAAGAAATACTTATCCAAATTTTATTATGACAGGAATATGAAGGATTTATTTGAACTCAATATTGGGAGCATGACCATGAATGAATATGAGAGAGGATTCTTGGACCTATTGAGGTACATTGATTTCATCAAAGATGAGAAAGTCAATATTCAAAGGTTCCTGAGTGGGTTACCTTCAATCTACAATGATAAGATACAATATGATGATCCCAATACATTGGAGAAAGCAATACAGAGAGATAAGTTCCTCAACATAGAGGAAGACCAACTTTACAAAAGGATTTGGAAGACAAGAATAAAGGTAAGATGGAGTAGAGGAATAAAGGGCACAAGTTATCATTATTAAGAAATAGTTCTCAAGGGAAACCATCTCAAAATGAGCCCAGAATGTCAGAAACGTTGGGGAAAAGGCCGAGGAAGTAGCCTATTAAATGTTGGGGTTGTGAGGGAGATCATATGTACAAATATTTCCCTCATAGAGGTGAAAGAGTGAATATTGTTCACAATGTATAGCAATTTTATATAGTTGAGGACATGGGTAGAAGCATGCCAAGGATGCATTTATCCTTGGACAACAAGAAAGCTGAATTTTAGTCGCACATGATTGAAGTGGAAGGTAATATCAATGATAAACCTATAACTATTTTAATTTATTTAGGAGATATCCATAGTTATAGTGATCCTAACATTGTTGAAAGATTTCAATTGCAAAGAAGAAAGCATGGGAAATATTGGTTGGTTAAGTTAGATACAAGAGCTAAAAGAAGAATCAAAGAGTTGGTTAAGAATTGTCCAATGGACATGAAAGGAATGAGTACAAAGGAAGATTTGAATATCATAGCTTTGGGATCCTATGACTGCCTAAATGGTATGGATTAGTTGGATAAGAATAATTCTATATTGGATTGTTACAACAAGGATTCACTTGTTTGAATGAATAATGGAACTTGAGGATAGTTTAGGGTATTCCAAGGGAAGTATCTATTAGAGAAGTTTTGACTTTGCAACTGAAAATAAGATTCAGAAAAGGATGTCAAATTTATGCAGCTCATATGGAAGAGGTATCTAAGGATAAAATTCCAAGTATTGAAGAGCATCCTATTTTGAAAGAATTTGAATATTTTTTTATAGAGATACCAGAGTTTCCACCAAAGAGAGATATAGATTTATCCATCAATTTGATGCTTGGAGTTGCCCTAGTCTCCAAGACTCCTTATAGGATGAGTACTCTAGAGTTGAAGGAATTGAAAATGTATCTTGAATAGATTTTGAAGAAGGGGTATATATGCCCAAGTGTGTCACAATGGGGTTCCCTAATGTTATTTGTAAAAAATAAGGATGGTGCCTTAAGGATATGCATTGATTTCAGGGAGCTGAATAAGGTGGCTTTGAAGAACAAGTATCCTTCCCTAAGGATAGATGATCTTTTTGATCAACTAAAAGATGAAAATATATTCTCCAAGATTGACCTCATGTCAGGCTATCATCAGGTGAGGATTAAAGAAGAATATATCAGTAATACAACATTAGAACAAGGTATGAGCATTATGAGTTTACAGTGGTGCCATTTGGGTTGTCAAATGCACTAGTTGTCTTCATGTGTTTTATGATCGATGTCTTCATAAATTACTTGGATAAGTTTTTCATTATCTTCTTGGATGACATACACATATACTCTAAGTTTGAATAAGAGCATGAAAAACACTTGAGTCTAGTGCTATAAGTGTTTAGGGAGCATTAGTTGTATGCCAAGCTGAGCAAGTGCTCATTCTATCAGAGACAAATACATTATTTGGGCCATATTATTTCAGAGGAAGGGATAACAATGGATCTTGAGAAGATAAAATTCATTGAAAGATGACGAAAACCAAAGAATGTCTCAAAGGTGAGGTTGTTCATGGGACTTGTAGGTTATTACAAAATATGTATTGAAGGCTTTTCAAAAATTGAAAATCCAATCACTTATTTAAAAAAGAAGGGTGTGAAGTTCGAGTGGACCTCTGAATGTGAGGAAATATTTCAACAATTGAATAATTTATTGACAAGTGCACCAATCTTGAAGATTGCTGATATAAATGAAGATTTCATTGTGTGCATTGATGCTTGCAAGGAACAAATTGGGGGAGTCCTTAGCCAAAATGGGCATGTTATATGGTATGAGTTAAGGAATTTGAAAGAACACGAGAGACACTATGACACTCATGATTTACAATTGTCGACGATATTTCATGCCTTAAATATGTGGAGGAATTATCTTATGGGAAAGATATTTGAGCTTAGGATAGACCATAGTGGTCTGAAATATTTGTTTGGACAACCAACTTTGAATGCTAGGAAAATAATGTGGCTGAAATTCCTTAGTGAGTATGACTTTGATATAAACCAAATCAAAGGAGAAAAAAAAAAGGTGGTTGATGCACTTAGCAGGAGGGTACATGAGATGAATGATACAATCATTAGCATGTATAAATCGGATTTGAGAGATATAATTTTGGAAGATGCAAAATCAAATCAACATTATATGGAGACAAAATAAATATTACAACAAGGTAATTTTCAGTAGAAAAACAAATATTATGAGTTGAGAGAGGATGGGATCCTCATGAAAAGGGGCATGGTATATGTGCCTAAAATGTAGGAGATGAAAAAATATGGTGCTGAGAGATGAATAATGTGCCTTATGTTAGGCGCCCACGTTACCAGAAAACCATTGCAGATGCAAAGAGTCGATATTTGTTTCCTGGTATGAAGAAAGATGTGGCTGAGTATATTGCCAAATTTCTAGAATGTCAGAAGGTCAAGGATGCAAATATACATCTAGTTATATTTCTACAACCATTTTCCATTCCTGAGTGGAAATCAGAAGTGGTGACAATTGATTTTATCACCAAGTTGCCCAAAACAGTGAAGCAACATGATTCCATCATGGTGGTGGTGGATAAGCTAACCAAAATGGCTCATTTTATTCCAGTAATTCTCACTCACAAGGCAACTAACATTCCATAGATTTATATAAGAGAAATTGCCAGGCTACATGGTGTGCCCAAGGAAATTTTTTCTGACATAGATCTTAAGTTCACATCAAAGTTTTGGAAGGGATTATTTAAAGGATTTGGAACAAATATGAATTTTAGCACAACATATCACCCATAATTAGATGGGAAAACATAAAGGGTCAACCAGGTGATAGAGGATATGATAAGAATGCATGTGATGGATAAACCATCAAAATGGGAAGATTATTTACATTTAGTTGAGTTTTCTTATAATAATGGGTATTAGGCATATTTGAATATGATCCCACTTGAAGTATTATATGGTTGAAAGTGMAACACAATAGAGAGATGGGAAAATCTAGCAGATAGAGTAGTGGTTGGGCCATAGTTGCTTAAAGAAATGGAAGAACAGATGGTGAAAATAAAGCAACATTTAAAGGATGCACATGATAGGAATAAAAGTTATGCGGATAAAGGCAAAAMACACATAGAATTTAAAGTGGGTAATCATGTCTTCTTAAAAGTGAAAGCTAATAAGAGTTCACAAAATTGGGCAATGTCCAAAGCAGGAATCAATATATTATTGTTTGTTTGTTATATTCTTTGTAGTGAAAGTCTACTCGAGGTGGATCGACTGGGATAGAAGTTGAAGTGTTCAACCGGGAAAAGTAGAAGTTGAAGTAATTGACAACAAGTATAAGATTTCAACTAACAAGAGGTCATCAGGAGGTCGTGTGGAAACTGGCTAAAGATCGAATGAAGTTCAACTGGTAGTTGACTGTAACAAAATCCTGATATTCATGGGATTCATAGCCAATGATCTACATATAATTGTAACCATTTTTGGGCGCCTTTCTATAGGGTTTTTCCTACTGCAAAGACTATAAATAAGGAATGTTTTATTCATATTAAGTTGATATTCATGCTAATATTTAGCAGTAGGTTGTTGGTCATGTAGATGTAAGAAGAATTGGCTAAAATGTTATTCTTATGAAAATCAAGAGGGTATGATGTCGATTGTGTCTTAGTGTAGACCAAGTTTAGACATGTAACCTTTTATTCTAAATGAATAAGACAAAAAGAGAGGAAGACGCTCAAGGAATGTTGGTTTTCCCATTTGGGTTTTAGGGTAAAATCTTTGTGTTCTATGTGATTACTTTGTAATTTAATTTCTTGTTTAATCTATCTTCCACTCTTCTATTAGGTTTAGTGTGGAAGTATATTTTCCTAACATATGGTATTAGAGCTTGGTTTGACAATATTTAATCTGAGCTAAACCCTAGGTATAGTAAGAGTTGTAATTCAAAGATATTTAAAATTTGTGTTTGAAAGAATGACAAGTAGTTCGAGGATAGAGATTGAAAAATTCAATGGCTAGAATTTTAAGCTTTGGAAGCTTAAAATTAAATATCTCCTTGTAGATCAAGAACAATGGGAAACAATATATGCAGGTATCATTCCGATAGGCATGTTAAGGGAAGAATGGGAGAAACTTAAAATAAGGGAAAGGAGTACGATTCTATTGTGTCTTGCATATTCAATGTTGTTGAATGTCTCAGGTGAAGACTCAACCAAGAAACTATGGGACAAGTTGGGAAGATTGTACTAGTCAAAATCCCTAGTAAATAAGTTGTTCCTTAGAAAACAATTGTATCTTCTGAGCATGAGTGATGGTAGTTCGATAAATGATCATTTAAATGCATTTAATACCATAATAAGTTAGTTATCATATGTAGATATCAAAATCACTAAGGATGAGAAATGTATTATCCTATTATGTTCTTTACCAGACTCCTGGGATAGCTTAGTCATGGCTATATGGAGTAATTCAACCACCTTAGTTCTAGAAAACATGATTGCATCTCTATTGTCAGAAGAAATGAGAAGGAAGAACATGAAAGGATCGACAAAATATGCTTTAGTGGTGATAGGTCAATCGATTGATAGAGATAAATACAAATTCTTCAGTAGAAAGTCTAAATCAAAGGGTAGATATAAATCCCTTGTTTAGTCGACAAGAATATGTTGGAAATGCAGTAAAGCTGGGAATTATAAAAGGGATTGCAAGTCGAAGGAAATGGAATTCAGTACATGATCCAATGAGAAGTATTCAATTGAGAGAAATACTACTCCAGATAAAGGATACGATGTGTACATCACGTCAACCAATACACAGTCGGATCAAGATGTTTGATTGATCTGTTGGAATATTGATTGATACTGAGAGGGGGGGTGAATCCGTATGATCCTTTTCCCACAATTTAAAACCACTTCATTATTAATTTTATCAAATCAAAACAAATGATTGATAAAAAGGTACAATACATATAATTTTAACATGGAAAACCAAAAATAAAAAAATGTTCTTCTTATTTTTAATAAAGATTACATTTAATTTATGAGCTCCAACTCAAAGGAAACAACAATTCCCTCTTTTACTAGCACCAACTAGAAGGAGTCTGGAACCCCTCTAGATTTTACCAACATCGACTGGAAGGAAGCACCAACTCCCTAGTATCTTCAACTATAACTGAAAAATATGTTGCAACACCTTTGTTAACCAACTTCAACTAGAAGGAGGCTACAAACTCCTTTGTAGGCTCCAACCTTCCCTAGTGCCACCCAACCTCCATTTTTATGATAAATACTTTAATATTCAAATATTCATAATCTTGTTTTTCTTCAGCTACATATCTTCATTTACTTTCTTCGTCTGTGACACTGTTATTGATCTTTAGATTTCAATCCCAAAGACACACCCTCTTTCAACAATAATTTCCATTTATATAGTCTTCCAATGTACAAATGAACAATTGCACCTCTTCAATATAGGAATGTATCTCTTCATTATAAGTATGTGCCTTTTCAATATAAGATACTAATCATACATATTAATTAATACAATGTCAATTAACCATTGGGTCTTTTAGATCGTTTAGTCACCTTTTCAATTGGGTCAATAGATTTTAATTCACTTTTTACCTTACCATAGGTAAATACCACCATGGTTTGCAAATACCACGTGCTCTTTCATTTTTACCCTTCTTTAACTTTACTTTCACTTTTACCATTTTCTTTATTCCACTTTCATATTTACTCCTCTTTTATGTAAACTCCACTTCCACATAAATTTTCAACATTTGTTATTTATTAAAGTCATATTTATATTTAATCCAATTTCATTTCCACTTTTTCCTAAACTCCATTTCCACTTAATTTTTCCACTTTTGTTATTTATTAAATTCATATTTATATTTAATCCACTTTCATTTCCACTTATGCGTAAAATCTATTTCCACTTAACTTTCCACTTTTGTATTTATTAAAGTGATACCAAGGTCACATTTATATTTAATTACTTACTAACTTCTATGGGAGAAATCCCCCTATATTGGGTCTAGGTACAGACAAAGCGTTGAATTCCCTTAAAAGACTGTTCTACCCTTGAAATACCCCAAAAATATCTAAATTGAATGACTTCCTAGATTGCGTGTCTCCTCCCAAAGCTGACATGCAAAAATCTTAGGAAAGAAATGATACAACACATACAATCTCTAATTATCACGTTCAATGTTTAGATATAKACATAGATGCATAAATCATTAAAATCATAAAGACATAATGTTTTGGGACAATAATGAACTATTTTATTAAGCTTTAAGAAAAAAATGACTACAACCTTTGTCGACAATCGCTCCATGAACCAGGTCCGGGCTCCTCTATCATGGCTCCAAGTGCATCAATCCCATGCCTGCCTCTCACAACCAACTTATCACTTGGGAAATGGGAAAKGGTTGTATAAGGAGAAAGGGATGGAGGGGAATGTTGATGAAAAAATGTAGAATATGATGCAAAACTTGGGATAAGAAGGGGAAGGGATTTTGGCAGAGTTTTCTTATTCTCTTGCTTGTCTTGTCAATTGACACCCCAAGACCTATTTTTATATGAGAAAAAGATGGTTATTTGGTTTGGGGACGGGCTACAAGGGGTAACATGGTTAGGAAACCCTCGATAGTCCATAAACTCTGATGAATTCCTTGCAATTTTATATTTTTTTACAACTTTTGGAGGTAAACACGGGCTAACTAGCATGCATCTCACGTATGTATGCAGGATAACTAGTATGCAACACATGTGTGTATGTGGGATATTAGTTTAGCAGGGCGTGTACACTTTCCATTTTTTTTTTTTTAATGGAGAAACCTCAACAGTGATTTGGAAAAGTATGTAAGTGGAAAGGCCAATGTCCTTTATGCATAGGTAAGGCATTTTTGGACTATAACACTAACCTTTGACATACATTTGATCACTTACTAACCTTTGATATCAATGAAAATTTATCCAACAAATGACTTCCTGAGTGGATCTAACCATTTGTGGTTGCCGGAAATTGTTTGGGTTTGAAGGGTTGTCCAACTTTGACCTGGAAAGAATGATGACCAAAGCTTGCTACGAAATATCGACTATCGTGTTGATATGAGGGATTTAAGGGTTATCGGTTTTGCATCAACAAATTTCCCTTCAACTACACTCTGAAATGATAGTGCATGAGAAATTATTCAAGAGGGAGACTCGCCAATATTCGTTATGTTTATCACGATCCTGTCTCAACAGAATATATAGTCACTAGGACAACTTGACTCGAACAATGTAGTAATTGAAATTGTCTCATTCTTTCATTCTTTCAAAGCACTTGACTAGACGATCATCTGTATTCAGGGAGTCCACTTTGTTCTTGTAACTCATTATTCTTGTATCTTTTACTGCAGTTCCATTTCATACTCCACTATGGTACTTCTTGTCTTCATGTTGACATCAATGCAAAAACGATATTTCCATCAATCTCCCCCTTTGGCATTGATGGCAACACATCATACAAAATGCTCCCGTAAAAATGAGTAAATTTTTTACCATTTTTTTCTCCCCTTTTGACTTCAATGTCAAGGCCTCAGATACCAAAATTAGGTTCATCACTAATTATCTATTGCTCAACCTTCTTTTGTTTTGAGTGACAGTACTTGTCATTTTTTTTTCTTGCTCCCCCTATAAACTTTTCTCCCCCTTTCATCATGACCTTTGTTTTTTTATTGTAGGCAGATTACTCCCAGATTTTGCCTTAGATGTTCAAATTCTTCTTTAGGGAGGGGTTTAGTGAATATGTATGCTATCTTCTCCTTTGAACCAACATACTCCAATCTAAATTTTTTTTCACTAACTTCATCTCTCAAGAAATGATACTTGATGGGTATATGTTTGGTATTTACATGCATGCATGGATGCTTAGAGATGTTGAGGGCACTTGTATTGTCACAATAGATAGGTATCAATTGATTACATTCAATTTTAATATTGTCCATTTTTTGTATCATTCATAATATTTGAGTGCAACATTAAAAACCTGCAATATATTCGGCCTTTGTTGTAGATAGTGAAATTGATGATTGTTTTCTACTTGACTATGAGACTAGACTTTCCCCTAATAAAAATGCATTTCCACTAGTTCTCTTTTTGTCATCCACACTACTAGACTAATCAACATATGTGTAGGAAATTAGTTCAAATCCTTTATTCCTTGGATACCATAAGACAAAGTCTGTTGTTCCCTTAAGATATCTAAATATTCTCTTGACAACCATCACATGTGATTCCTTGGGAGATGATTGAAATCTTGCCACAATTCCTACTGTTTTCATGATATCAGGTCTGGATGTAGTAAAATATAGTAGGATCCCAACCATAGATATGTAGATATTTGGATCTACAGAAGGAGACTCATCTTCCTTGTTGAGTTTGCAACCGATTGTCTTTGGAGTGCTGACAGGTGAACTTCCATCCATTCCAAACTTTTTAAGTATCTCTTTCAGGTATTTGGAATGAGTAATAAACATTCCTTTAGATGACTGAGTGATTTGAAGTCTAAGGAAAAAATTTATCTCTCCAATCATAGACATTTCAAACTATTTTGACATTTCTTGAGAAAATTTACAACTTCATTCATAATTGTTGCAACCAAATATAATATCATCCACATAGACCACTGTGTCTAACAAACTGTCTTTTTCAATTCTAAGATATATATTTTTGTTAGACATGCCTCTTTTCAATCCTTTTTGCAATATGTACTTATCCAATCTTGCATAGCATGTTCTAGGTGCTTGTTTAAGTCCATAAAGTTCCTTTGTCAACCTATACACTTGTTCTTCTTTTCCTGGTTGTTCAAATCCTTCTAGTTGTTCTGTGTAGACTTCTTCCTTTAGGCCTCCATTTAGAAATGCAAGCTTTACATCCATATGATAGAATTTAAAATTATTAAAGCATGAGTATGCTAGAAATAATTTGATGGCTTCCATTCTTGCAACTGGAGTGAAGGTTTCTTCAAAGTCAATCCCTTCTACTTGTGCATATCCTTTGCACAATAATCTTGGTTTATTTCTTATAACTTGACCATATTCATTAAATTTATTTTTAACAATCCACTTGGTCCCTACCACATTTTGTTTTTTGGTCTTAGGACAAGTTCCCAGGTCTGATTTTTCTCTATTTGATCAAGCTCTTCATTCATGGCTTTGATCCATTCTTCATCTTTGCTGGCCTTTTGCTACACATTATTTTCGTCACCCCTATGACCGTTAATGATGTAAACCTATCTGTTGTCTTCAAAGGGATCAATGGCCTGAATTCCTGAGGAAAGAAGGGAGAAGAACTTTACCTGAGAGATGAAATCATATTTTCCTTTGTAAAAAACCTAGTAAGGAGGATTGTCTCACCCTGTCCATTTATAGGGGTGCGACGATCCCAGATCATCACATGTTGTACTAAACCTGGTGTGCAACGTCATCGCACTCTGCTAAGTTCTAAGGGTGCGACGATTTTCATACGTGGGAAAAATGAGCATCTTCTCGATGCTTCTAGAAGGATAAGCTTCTATTCTTATAAAAGGAGAGGACCTTTCATGGAGAAAGTTAGATTGGATGGAGTTGGCTAGCTTTTGGTGTGAGCTTGAGTAATTTTTGTAGCTTTGAGCTTTGCTTTGTCAAGATAGATTGTTGATCTCAGAATCTGTGGAGAAAGAAGTGTGTGGGAAGCAAGGGACTGTTGGAAGGTACCTTAAAACATCAAGCCTTCGGTTGTATTCTCCTTTTCATATTTATAATATAGTAATATATTTTTTTCCCATAAAATTGTCTTTATTTTATTATATGACTCCTTGATCACATACATAGGTTTTTTTGAGTACATGTCGTTGCTTTCACTTTGTTGGCTTGTGTCTTTTTATAGGTTCAACATCCCATAAGCCTTGGAATGGAGTGAGGATGACACTAGCGAGGAAAAATGACATTTAAAAGGTATGCCATTTATGTCTTGTTAGTTAGTATGCTTGATAATTAAAAATTAGGGAAAGTTTTATATTCTGTCTTGTTTTGTTCTAGTTTCGGGGTGAAACTAGGAAGATCTGTTTGTGTTCGCACTTACCGATTTGTCCGATAACAAAATTGGCGATTCCACTGGGGACACAAACATATCTCCCTAGTTTCACCCCGAAACTAGAACAAAACAAGACAAAATATAAAACTTTCCCTAAGTTTTAATTATCAAGCATACTAACTAACAAGAGATAAATGACATACCTTTTAAATGTCATTTGTCCTCACTAGTGTCATCCTCATTCCATTCCAAGGATTATGGGATGCTGAACCTGTAAAAAGACACAAGCCAATGAAGTAAAAGAAACAACGTATACTCAACAAAACCTATGTATGTGATCAAGGAGTCATACAATAAAATAAAGACAATTTTATGGGAAATAAATATATTACTGTATTATAAATATGAAAAGGAGAATACAACCAAAGCCTTGATGTTGTAAGGTCCCTTCCAATAGTCCCTTTCTTGCCACACACTTCTTGCTCCACAGATTCTGAGATCAACAATCTATCTTGACAAAGCAAAGCTCAAAGCTACAAAAATTACTCAAGCTCACACCAAAAGCTAGCCAACTCCATCCAATCTAACTTTCTCCACGAGAGATCCTCTCCTTTTATAAGCATAGAAGCTTCTCCTTCTAGAAGCATCGAGAAGATCCTCATTTTTCCCACGTAGGAAAATCGTCGCACCCTTAGAACTAAGCAGAGTGCGACGATGTCATAGGCCAGGTTTATGACAACATGCGATGATCTGGGATCGTCGCACCCGTAGAACTGGACAGGGTGCGACGATCCTCCTTACTAGGGTTTTTACAAAGGAAAATATGATTTCATCTCTCAGGTAAAGTTCTTCTCCCTTCTTTCCTCAGGAATTAAGACCACTGATCCCTCTGAAGACAACAGATAGGTTTACATCATTAATGATCATAGGGGTGACAAAAATAATGTGTAACAGAGGGCTCCCCAAAGTATGAAGTTAGAACAGAGTGATAGCTGAAATACTTTGTCGAGTGTGTGTAGGGAACAAGGAACATGTCGATTGGGAACCTGCCAACAAACAACGAAATACATTACAATAATATATCATCACTGAGGTAGGCATTCCCATACTCAGAATACAAATGAATCAAAGCATAAATTCCTACATGAAAAGATCCATGTCAAGTAAGACAGGTCATGGCCACCAAACATACACTGTGGATCCATGCCATTATGACTCAAATCTGAACATAGCCACCAAAAATACAGTGTGGATCTATGTGTTAAAGATTCAAATTTGAACATAGACACGAGCCATACACTGTGAATCTATGCAACACCTTTGCAAATGTTTTGGGTTATATTAGGGAGAGAAATGATTATTTTGATTCTTATGTTAGTTTTCTTCTTGTTTCAACTCCAACACTTTTGTTACCAAGGATTTGAATTTCATGATGATTTCTTTGTATTCTCCTTGATGGTGCTTTTGTATCTTGTATTGGTGATTCTTCCTCTTCCTTTTCTTCTTCACTTTGTGATTCATCCTCTTGTATTTCTTTAATTTATTCATCATCATCATCTCTTATTCTTTCATCAAATTGTGGATTATCTTGATATTTGATTCCTTTTTAATCCATATTATTTTAAGAACGACACAAAGACAAAAATATAACTGATATATAACAAGGAAATACATAGAGATAATGCGGAGAACACATAAATATAGTGAAAACCAACTTCTATTAATGAACAAGAGAGAAAAACACTATAGAACACAAACTGACAAAATGGGGTAGCGTATCTCTGAAAAGAAAGAGATGTTGGATACGCTTCATTCGTAACAATATTTACATCAAACTCCATTGCCTGCTTAAAGGGCCTCCTTCACCTTAATTATATATGAGAGAGTGAGAGGAGAACAATTCCCATGATTCATGTGGGATAAATTGGACTAAGTTTATAAAATGTCATAGGCATGTAAAACACTAGGACTTCCCAGGAGGTCACCCATCCCAATACTACTCTAGACCGAGCATACTTAACTATGGAGTTATAATGGGATCCAATGCATTAATTCTATGCTACAGGAATGTACATAATACCACTAGGAAATCATTACATGATGTCTGTAATTAACAAATGAATATGACATTACATTCCATTCCCTATCAAAAGGGTGAATATCATGGTTTATCAAAACCACAGGCTCAAAATGGTGATTCAATGGAAAAGGTGGATGGCCACCAAGATCCATCTGGATCATTCCTCCCTCCTTAGGAATAAATGGTCCCCATTGTGTCAATTTACATTGGGAGACAGGGAGACTTCTGCTAAATACGAAGCTTGGTGCACTGCTTTCCTTGCTGAATAAGTTTTCCTACTTAACCTGTTGGAGGATGTCATGAATCTTTTGCTGGAGGGGTTGAATCTGTTCAACCAATCTAGCTGCATGATCTACTTGAGTGTGGGAGGAGTCTATTTGTGAAGATGCAACATGAAGAGTAATATGAAAGGTTATGTTATAACCTTGCTTGAATGGGCAGTGTGGAGGCACCCCCATAGGTGCAACAAGAACACCTTGGTACTCTTCTAAAATCTTGTTGATCTGCTTCTGCTAGATAGAAAGGTCTTGGGTTGAGGATGCAGTGTCCTTCTGTTCACCTTCTGATCAGATTGTGAAGAGGATAAAATTTACAGTATGAGATATTACTTTGTGGCATTATTTTGGTGGGACAATAGTCAGAACTACCTCTGGTATCTGGTATAACTGACCCCCCAGAGTAACAATGACGCTACAGGGTAGAGACTCATAAATATCATGACGCATCCACATATATGGATGGACTAATAGAACATCACATAATTTTAGTGGGGAAACATCACACAATACCTCATCCTTGAAGGGCTTGATGTCATAGGACAACTGACATTGTTGGCTGACATGAAGATCTTGACCCTGGCGAAGCCACCCGATGTTGTATGGTCGCGGATGTGGTGTTTTTGGAAAATCCAATTGCTTGACAACCTTTGCTGATATGATGTTCTTTTGGCTTCTAATATCAACAATAAAATGCACTGGGGTACCCTTCACCCACATTTGTGAATGGAAGAGTCGCCCCCCCTCTTCAGGATCCTCTTCTGTTTGGATTGTTGCAGTTGCGACAATAGTAGTGGGTTCTACATCAATGATCTGTCTCCTTTTATTATTTTCTGAATCAGGGTTCAACTCTTTTTCTTTGAGCTTGGCCACCAATGAATGTATTGAGAGACATTCAACAGTGTTGTGACAAGGGATTTTGTGTAACTCACACCACTTTCCAATGTCTTTCTTAGACTTCCTGTTACCCTTATTTTCCTACATATGGGACTGACTCTCTTGAGGTTGGCCTTTGTTTCTTTGCCCTTCATTATGTGAGTTACATTTTTCTTTTCCATGCTTCTCCCACTTACTCCGCTGCTTGAATTTATGCTCAATTTTTTCTGCATATCTATAAGCAACTCCCAATGAGAATATGTCCAATAAATCCATCTCTCTTTAGATGTACCTATGTAGACCACTGTGGTACTTCAAAACCAGGTGCCTCTCAGAGTATTTGATACCTAGATTTTAGCATAAGGTATGAAAGATTTTGGTGTACTCCGACACCGTCTGGTCTCTTTTCTGATGTAGAGTTTTCCATCTCATGTATTGAACATCATAGTTCCCAACAGGGTATAACTCCTTTAGGGCATCTGCAAAGGCCGCCCAAGTGGGTTCTCTCCCAAATAGTGTATATTCATATGCGATGTACCTCTCCAAGTAACCTTTCCACTGAGCTCTGACATGGGGAAGTGATTTAAGGAGAACGAAGGTGATATTTTCACTGTCGAAAATGTTTTGGACAGAGTAATAACCTTCTAGCAGATTCAACCATTTTTCTAGAGCATCTACATCTATCTGGCCTTCAAATAAGGGGATATAAAAATTGACTTGTACCTTGAAGGTTGTCACACTTGCTAAATGACTTCTTTTTGAGGAAATCTCAACCGCCACCATTGGTAGTCTTCAAAGGATATGAGCAAATTTTTCCATCATCTTGCTCCTTTGTTGCACAAGGGTTTCCTCAAGCAACATCTTGAAAGGATCTCCTTATTTGTCATCTCTATTTTCTTCCACAATGGGAGGTCACTTGGGTTGGTTAGAGAAGTTGTCCTCAAGCAAAACTATCTCGAGACACAACTCTCTATACCCTGACCTCGTCAGGGACCTTCTCTGAGAAACGACAAGGAGAAACCTTCTCTGATACCACTAATCCAAATTATTTTGAGAACGACATGAAGACAAAAATATAACCTAAATATAACAAGGAAATACACATAGATAGTGCAAAGAACCTATGAATATAGTGAAAACCAACTTCTATTAATGAACAAGAGAGAAAAACATTGTAGAACAAAAATTGGTAGCCTATCTCTGAAAAGAAAGAGATGTTGGCTATGCTTCATTTGCATCAAGATTTACATCACACTCCATTGCCTGCTTAAAGGGCCTCCTTCACCACAATTATATATGAGAGAGTGAGAGGAGAAAAATTCCCATGATGCATGTGGGATAAATTGGACTAAGTTTATAAAATTTCATAGGCATGCAAAACACTAAGAATTCCCGAGCGGTCACCCATCCCAGTACTAATCTAGCCTGAGAGCACTTAATTGCGAAGTTCTAATGGGATCCAGTGCATTAACTCTATGATGTAGGCATGTACATGAGACCACTAGGAAATCATTATTTGATGTTTGTAATTAAAAAATGAAGATGACATTACATTCCATTCCCCATGAAAAGGGTGAATATCATGGTTTATCAAAATCACGGGCTCAAAATGGTGATTCAGTGGAAAAGATGGATGGCCACCGAGATCCATATAGATCATTTTTTCTTTTATATCATCCACTTTTACATTTGGACTTTCCACAATCTTGTGTAGCCTCAGATTATAACATTTGTAGGTGTTGGATACATACTGAGTTAGGAAGAAAGGCTATTTTTGGAAGAGAAACATGCAAGGATGAAAGGACAGCTAGAAGGAAAAGAAAAACATGTAAGAAAAGAAGGTGAGGCACGCATGTAAGGAAGACCTAATGATGCTAGGGTTAGGGTTTTTTTAATGTATTGTAATGACTGGTGAGCCAAGGATATAAATACATAGTACTAGAGGAAGAGGAGAGATTGGATGAGAGGGGGACAAAGACACAAACACACACAAAGGGAGAGAGAATTGTAATAACTATACAATTTATTAAGCTGGTGAGCTAGGGAAGTAGTGAGTGTCTCGATCATGAGGGTTAGGTCATAGGCTAAGGATTCTTTTGCGATCTAGTCAACATCACAGGGATCGAGGAGCCTGTGGAAGAGAATGAGGCCTAATATTGCAAACACGCATGGCGTGATATATTACTGAACCATAATAAAATCTTGAGAGCCAGATCTTTGTGGACGTAGTCCAGAAGGGGGTGAACCATGCTAACACCTGTGTTATGTGAATGAATGTATGTGTCTTTATGGATGATTAATTGTTGAATGTTAGATGAATGAATTAACTAGTTAGATCGGGTATTCCAAATACATGGATAGAATGACAGTTATAATTAGATGTTAGCCTGAATGAATAAATATGACAAAGTACAACCGTACATCTCCACTCATTCCCAGGTTGCAAACACCTGAGTATTGCAACCACCCATAGAGATATCTCAGGTGAGACTGTGTAGTACATTATGTGTGTTGCATCACCTTCTGGTAAGACAAAGACCAATACAAGAAGAGTGTAAAAGAAAAAAAATGGTTCCGTTGCCGATTGGTTGGAAGAAAATGGGGTTGATTATGTGACATTTGTGGAATATGCATCAAAGGAATGTCTGATTGGATAACAAGACGTTGAGAGAATGAGAATCTAAAAGGGAATGTTGAGACCATGGAATCCAACAAATGAAGAGATAAAGAGATGGTTGAATACAAAGGAACTAGAGTTTCGCAAAAAGATAACAAAAATCCAAAGTTGACACCACGCAAATATCTGGACAAGTACGTATTCAACGACTTGCATGAAGTATTTTTCTATGATTTCTCACATGTATTGCAGGAGTGGATAAAAATATTGAAATACAACCATCCTACCAATTGGATTAGACAGCCAGCTAGAGTGGAATCCTGAAGAGATCGTGCAGTTACAACGTGTTGATAATAAGCTTATGTGTACAACAGATTTCTGGTTAGACAACATTGTTGCAGGATTTATCACAGAACTTGTAGTAGATACATCGAAGTCTTACAACGCAACTGAATAAGTGTTCTTGAAGGGACCTCGAGGTAGGTACATCATATTGTTATATACTTCCATTAAGATATTACTATATAACAAAGGTGTAATGACAATGGATTCAGACAACTAAACTTCCCTGTGTGCATGGGGGAAGGGGGGAAGCACTAAAAGGAGAAGGAAAAATGGAAGGAGACATGGATAAAGGAAAGAAGCAGGAGGCCTTGAACCCAATTATGATGGACGAATAGCAGATCAAGAGGATCATGGAAACAGCTAGAAAAACGTGCAGTGGAGTACCCTACCAATATAAGGTGAACACCAAGAAGAGATCCGTAGCCCCGAAGGAAGGCTTGGAAAGTGATGGAGAGGAGGTAGAGGATCTTCGGGCTGTGGAGCAGATTGAGGAAACCCTACGCACAACATATGAGAGGAAGACGAGAGGTCCAAGAGAGAGAATAGAAGGCATCACTCCTATCCATATTAGTGTCAGTGTGGAACCCATAAACCCATGTGCAACTAATACACCAAGAATAACACCACCATTTAGACAACCAAATTTTGGGAGAAGGAAGACATCAAGAAGTACATCTACACAAGGAACAAAAAATGGGGGAGCCAGTTCATGAAGCATTGGTAAAGTATATACACCGCACAGAGGTAGTAGTTCAACATTCAGGATGGAAGGACATGATCCCACCATCAGGTTACCAGAATTCAAAGGAGAGGCATCAGAGGACCTGGAGATGCAACTGCTTATTTGTGAAAATATCTAGGAAGCGAAACAGATCACAGACGAGGACACTAAACTTGCACATTTAGCTATCACACTAAGAGATCATGCATTGGATTGGTACATGATTTTAGATGCAAACGGTCTGTTAGGGACAAACAAAATGATTGGAGATATCAAGAAGTTGCTGATAAATAAGTTCCAGAAGCCTAGTTTAGAGGATCAATACATGAACGAGATGATAGATATTATATAGAAACCAGGAGAATCTGTATGGGAGATTGAATAGATATTCGAACGATTGAAAGGGAAGCTAAAATATGTCATAATAGATATGAAACATAGGAATCTGTTCATCAATTCACTGCTACCACACTTGAAATATACATTGCGACAATAGAAGTTTCAGACACAGGCAGAGGCTCTATAAGAAATCCTACAACTAGAAGAGAACCAATATCAGAATACATATCCAGCCATAGAGGAGATGGAGGAGGATCTAAAGAAATTAACATTCCAGCTAAACCCAAACAAAGGTAAGGACAAAAGAGAATCTGTTTGGTGTACCACATGGTGGATAGAAGGACACCATAAGAATGGATTCCCAACATTCATGTAGTACATGGCAGTAGGAATTCCAAACTCGTTACCAACATGAGGACTATGGTGTGATATATGTAAGAAATAAGGACATGATCCATATCACTACCCAATGATGCAAAAGTACCAGACAGTACCGAAGAGCTCGTATTGCAACTTTTGCAAGTCAGTAGGCCATGATGTCAAAGATTGCAGAACCATGGACCTCATGAGGGAAAGAACATCATATGCGCACATGGTGCAGGATGAAATGATGACCAGGCAAGCCGCACCACAGTTTAACCCAGTACCATCCCCGTATAACACTGAGCAACAATAGTATAACACTGCGTAGCAACAATATAACATTGCACAGCCATAGTACAATGCCGTGAAACCACACTATAATCCCGCATAGTATAACCAACCGCCTTAGTATAATGCACCACGAGGGGATCAAGATGGATATAGGAGGTTGATGAAGATCAAGAGGACGATTTGGAAGAGGCAGAGGACCAATGGTATGCCAAAACTGTCAACAACTAGGACACTATGCAAGAGAATGTCCACTTCCACCCGTGACCTGTATGTATTGTTGCGTATCCGATCGTGACAAGAAAGAATGTCCGACAATATTAGGGAATATCCAGGAGAAGAGAAATCAGAACAATGAAAATTTTCAGTGGATTTTCATAGAAGCGAGGGATGAAGGAAGAAACATCAACATAGTTACGTAGGGAGGAGTTAAAACAGGAAACGACGTGGTAAGACAAGAGCCAACACAACACCAATGGGTGAAGAAGAATGTCGAACCAAAGAAGAAGTTTGATGTGCAAAATGAAAAGGAGATATTCAAGTAGGATAGACAAGAATTCATGAAGCCAGAAATTGCATCGACATCAATTGCGCAGTATAATAAGGAAGTACCAGCGTATGAGATGCCTCCATCGTTGGATCATACCAAAGAAGCATAGTCCCAATTATAAGTAAGTACGATTAAAGGTTTTTTGTAATCCTGTGTTAAATTATTAAATAATTCATCATCTGTGAAAGTACTACAAAATATGCTAGAAAGATGTAGCATAGAGGTAGAAGGAAACCTAGAACAAAAAATAGTTAATCATCTGCATACAAGAAGGAGAACAAACATGGAATTCAGACTGAACGCCAACAATGGAGATTTCAACATGTGATATATTATATTGGATTTAGGATCCGAAGTAAATATGCTACCCAAGAAGACATGGAAATGTATGGGAGAACCCACATTAGGATATTCACCTGTTCAGCTGAAACTGGCGAATCAACACAGATTTCTACCAATTGGAAGACTAAAAGGAGTGACTGTAGATCTATATGGAGTGCACACTAAAGCTGACTTCAAAGTAATGGAGATAGTGTATGGCACAACACCTTATCCGACATTGCTTGGCTTGGATTGGGAATTTGAAAACCATGCCATAATCAACTTAAATATGAGGAAGATGACATTCGATTCAGGAGAATATAGAGTCATTGCGTCATTGGACCCATTAGAAGAGGAAAGTTTTGTAGAACCCACTTGCTTATACCTGGAGGAAATTAACAAGTTATACATAACAACCGCGGGAGAAGAAGATTATGTGAACCCGACTGTAGATGGGGTACTTAGTTGGAGAAGCATCACCTCATGTGCGTCAAACTCAGATATAGGCTTAGAAAACTGGAAGCAGAGGTTACACAAAGTCTCCACAAGAAGATGCGCAAGAGTAGACCATGCAGTAAGATGGGTAGGTATGGAGATAAGGGAACCTCCCAGCTTCCATGGGGTGAATGACTTAGAGGAATTATTAACACGGTATGAAGATGAAGTGTTACAAAATCAGAAGCTCTTAGCCCTGGATATAGCACTCAAGGAAACACCTACAAGATGGTGGGGTATGCAAAAAGAAACAGTTAAGGACTGGTACCAATGTAAGCGGTTACTGTGCATTAGGTTTGGCCTATAACAGGAAAGCAACCAGCTGTAGAAATATGATGGATAAGGGACACCAAAAAAACACTTGGAGGAGTGCAGAACGTTATGGATAATAACACCACTGGAGGAATGGCCTCATCATTTTTTTCACACATTAGAAGGGATCCCAACAAACTGGTACATAGACCAAGAGTTGGGCAGAGGAACTACAAATTGGACAGTATTACAACAAAACTTTATAGTCACTTTCTCATTTGAGCATGAGAACCCCAACACAGACACAACACTCAAACAAATCAGAGGGTTGATATTCATTAAACAACCATAAGTTGAACTCATGACCTAAGAACAACAACAAAACAAATAGACAGTAAAATACCTACTGTCATGTTACCATGTTTAGGAAGAAGCACCAGATGAACATGACCCATGAAATATTCATATTGAGGAAGTTGAAGGTGAAAGAGAAGTGGAAGGTCCACCTATGGAATCATAAGTATTTGATGTGCAGATCAAGGTGAAGAAAGTCAACATTGGGATAGTGGAGAATCCCAAAATGGCTAGCATTGGAGACTATTGGGATGAGAAAACAATGTAAAGCATAAGAGAGTTACTACGCGAGTACAATGACCTTTTCCCAGCAACATTCACAAAAATGAAAGGAATAGTTGGAGAGATAGGTGAACTGAAGTTACCCCTTAGAGCTGAGGCAAGACCGATCAGGCAGCGACCACACAGACTAAACCCTATAAATAAGAAAAAAGTCAAAGCCGAAATCGATAGGATGGTGGAGGCTGGAATCGTAGAACATGTAGAGGAATATGAATAGGTAAGCCCGATGGTAGTTCAGGAAAATAAACAAGGGGGGATAAGGATATGTGTCGACCTAAGGAAGTTGAATGATGTGTGCCTACATGATCCATTCCCTACTCCTTTCACATATGAGGTGTTGGAGAACGTAGGAGGACATGAAGCTTATTCATTCACCGATAGATTCTCATGATACCATTAAATCAAGATAGCCCCGGAAGATAGATACAAGACCACTTTTTCCATGAAATGGGGATCCTACCAATACACAGTCATGCCATTTGGAATGAAGAATGCACCAACAATATTTTCTAGAGTAGTCATAACTGCATTAAAAGAATTCATCCACCAGTTTCTGGAGGTATATTTGGATGATTGGACAGTCTATAGTCTATTGAAATACCATGTAGGAGTCTTGAGGATGATGTTAGAAAGATGCAGGCAATGTCAGATATCATTAAACATCAAGAAGTGCATCTTCAGAATACCCTTTGGGATATTATTCAGCCATATAGTCTGAAAACAAGGCTTGCTAGTAGATCCTTACAAGATTGTAGTAATTGTTAATCTACCGCCACCAAAATCAGTCAGCCAGTTAAGAGAAAAACTGGGACACACATGATACTACAGGAAATTTATAAAGGGGTATGTGCATATCACTGCGCCAATAGATAAATTATTAAGAAAAGACAACAAGTTTTAGTGGAATGAGGACTGTCAACGCGGATTGGACACCCTGAAAGAGAAGATGGTAACCACACCAATGCTAGTATTCCAATACTGGGAAAATACATTCCACGTACATGTAGATGTATCAACCATAACACTTGGAGCTATTCTAGTGCAAACATGATCAGGAGAATTGGACCATCCTATAGCATTCGCTAGCAGAAAGATGTCAGAATCAGAGTAGAATTACAATACCACAGAGAGAGAAGGCTTAGCTATGGTATATGTGCTTTAAAAGTTCAGACATCATTAACCGAGAAAACATTTCAATATGTTCACAGACCATTCATCTCTCAAATACCTCGTCAACAAGCCATTGTTGGGGGGAAGAATTTGTATAGGTTTATTGTTGTTCCAAGAATTTGACTTTGAAGTAATAGTCAAACCAGGGAAGTTGAATCTAGGACCTGATCACTTGTCAAGGATTACTGATGGAGAGGAACTTATGAATCCAGAGGAAAAATTTTCTGATGAACAATTATTTTCAGTCCAGATAGCCCATGAATACTTCACACACATCATTCAATACTTGAGTGCAGGGAATGCGCCAGAAGAATTCAACACTACGCAGAAGAAGAATCTGGTAGTCAGGGCTATAGACTATCAATTGATTGTAGGACACTTATAAAAAATGGGTGTAGATAACATATTGAGAAGATGTGTGCTAGAACATGAAAGACCTAGGATTTTAGCAGAATCCCATGAGGGAATAGAAGGAGGACATTATGCAGGAAAAGCTACCACGCAGAAGGTGTTGCGTACAGGACTATGATGGCTGAATGTTCATAGATACTCAAAGGAATATTGCTAGAAATGTGATGTATGTCAGAGGGTGGGTACACCAAATAGAAGGGACGAGATGCCCCTCAAACCACAGGTAACCTTGCAGGTATTCGAAAAATGGGAAATAGATTTTGTGTGACCAATTAACCCACCAAAAAAAAGGTCAGGAGAAAGGTACATTATTACCGCGACAAAGTACTTAACAAGATGGGTAGAATCTGCACCAATAAAATATTACAGTGCAGAGACAACAACACACTTATTGTTTGAGAAAGTGATCACTAGATTTGGATGCCCAAGGATTTTGATGAGTGACCAGGRCACTCACATCATTAACAAAACTATTAAGGCTGTGACTGAGGAGTTTGAAGTTTATCATCAAAAGAGTACACCATATCATCCTCAAGCAAATGGAATAGTGGAAGCCTTTAACGATCCTCGAGAATGCACTGAAAAATATCTGCAACGTTAATAGGGACGATTGGGACTTGAATATGCTAGTAGTACTATGGGCATACATGACCACATGAAAAAAATTGATAGGGTATAAACCATTCAGATTGGTGTATGGACAAGAAGTAGTGGTTCCATTAGAGTTTTTGGTACCTAGTCTACGCTTAGCAACCATTACCAACATGACAGAGCGAGGCACAGTACAGGAAAGGATAAGCCAACTGATGATCATGGTGTAAGATAGGATTCTAGTAGGGTTTAACCAAGAAGTACAGAAAGAAAGAGATAAAGCTTGGCATGATAGACACATCAATAAGAAAAATTTATGGGGGGGCTTAGTCTTGGTGTACGATAGCAAATCTCTTCAACACCCAAGAAAACTCAGAATGCATTGGTTAGGGCCATACAATGTAAAGACTGTCAAAGATGGGGGAGATGTATAGTTGAAGGATTTAGGAGGCACACAACTCATAGGGATGATCAATGGGATCCAACTAAATCTGTATAGGGACAGTCGACCTCCTAGCACTTAAAAAAAAAACTAAGCACAACAACAGAGGGGTTACTTCTCTAGACATCAAAAGATAGCAACAAAGGAGTAGATTGCTGAAAAGAGAATGGGAACACGCACTTGGAAATTCTAGCGCGATGAAGAAGGGACCAATGGTCACTAAAAGGAGGAAACAACATAAATGGTAGGTACAAAAAATAGGTGCCAATGGACGATGACTATCAAAATTTAGTGACAAGAACGATTGACGGGACACTGCATTAATGTGAAAACTGGCGACAACAATGGAATTCAATGGAAATCACGTGGGAAGCACCAATTCATTCAAAACACAAGTCAGGTAACGTCTTCGAGAAGTTTCATAGGATTCTTTTATATGGTTAGCACGCGGGGATCAGAAGGGTTATTGTGAAGTTAAGATAAGAACAGAGTGATAGAGCATACCGAGTAGAGAGGGATTTTACAGAAGTTACAGAGCCAACTAAGCTCAGCGGAGAACATATTTACCACCATGGCACCACCCAATATAGGAGCATCGAGACAGGATTTTAGACAACCTTTGAGCAACCTTAGAGCACTGCAGCAACCATAAGGAAGAAAACAACAACCACCTTAGCCTCCATAATTTGTCAATTTGGATGAAATCCCGTTGCCCGATATGGAACCAGGAATCCCCACACCAGTGGTGGAGGAAACCCAACAGACAACACTAGTGGGCATGGATATTGATATGCCCAAAGTAGGACAGAGCCAATAGAACCAGGATAAAGGAAATGCTTCACGCTCTTGAAGCCTTGAGGAATCCCAGAGGCTTAAAGGGATGATCATGAACTAGGTAGAAATGACCGCACCAGAAAGGTCACACATAGCCACACTGGAGCAGCCACAAGAGTGCATAGTATAATATGTCACCGTCAGGGCAGATGAGTATGTAGAAGAGATAACAATGGAGGTTGGAACCTTGATTCATCCACCACAGTCGAAGGGAAAGAAACCACTAGCAAGATCACTGTGCAGACAGACTACCACAACCATAGTCTTTCCACACATTCTAGAAGGGGTGTGTGTCACGGGTAATCTGTTAGGCCACGTGGAAAAAATACGGTACTTGGATCACGATGTGACTAACACAGACAAGTTTCCAGAGTTTTCCAAGAAAGTTTACTTGGATATTGTGGGTATAGGTCACTTCGACGAACCAATTAACCAACCAAAAAAGTAGGAAACCGGAGTGGCCAAAACCAGGATTCTAAGCCTGTTGGATATCCCACACTTTGGAAGGGGTCGGGACGTAACCAACTACGTCAAGAAGCTGATGGCAGTTACCTATGGAGGATACGTATGGGTGGAAGAGCCCATATCGATATATGTAGAGCTCATTACATATATTATAGGGCTTCCACCTCAGTGGGAGACACCCATGTAGTTCCTTGATGACAAGGCAAAGGAGAAGGCACTAGCTAAGGAAATGAAGAAGATGTATGGTACAGAAAGAGGGTCGCGCAAAATCATAATCAAGTTCATCAGTGACGCAACAAAAAGGATGGCCACAAAAATCATGGCATGCAAGTTACTCAGGAAGTGTCGCAAGAAGGAAGTCCCTGCCAGGGTTGTCATAGCTGCAGCCCAATGTACGGAGGGCGCTATACTTAGCTGGGACCCGTACTTGTTAAATTTGTTCCTAGAAGATTGCAAGGACGCACAGGACGTGGGGACATAATTTCACTATTCTTGGTTACTTGTCCTGATCGCCTTGTTCGGATGGAGGGATCCTAAGTATACATACTTTGCTGAGAGATCCAATCATTGTCATGCAACGCGATACCTATCACTGGGGAGCACTTTAGACCCCAAAAATAAAAGTGTGAATGTAGGCATGTTCACAAGGTATTACAACGACCTGCAGGAAAGCATTTCCAATACTTGGCAGATTACACCAGAAGTGGTCACACAATATCAGGCCATAGCCAACTTTAAAGCAACCAGGCATGTAGTATGGATCGAAGCATAGAAGGATCCCAAGAATGAATGGATACAAATGTGGTACTGCATCAAGGAAGAGGATGTAGAAATGGCCATCAAGGATTGGGATGATGACTGGAGGATTCCAGACTTGAATCAAGAGATTCCCATGGATGAGGCTAATGCAGGGCAAGAACAAATTCTTGTAGGGGACAAAATGGTGCCCAAGAAGCCAAATCTAGGTTAGAACCCGGTACAATAGAAGAAAGGTACCCAGGCGGGGAAGAAGAACAACACCCAGGCACCGCAAAAATAGGAAAAACATACTGAGACAAAAAAAGGGACCACATCAAGTGCTACTCAACAGGATCAAGGCGAGACCAAGAGGCCAATTATACAAACAGGGGTGCACAAAAGAAAACTAAGGCACATAAAACACCACCAGAATATACGATCATGAAGGATGACGTGGACCTCGTGGCCCAGATGGTCCAGGATCAAACAAAAAAATATTTTGATTAAGACCAACATCAAAGGGACAAGATGCAGGATGAGCTGGAAGACATGAGGTAGCTCCTTGAGAAGATCATAGAAACACATAGGGTCGAAAGAGGAATAGAGTCAGTCCATGTAGCATCACAGGAAGGATCCAAGGATGGGTCGAGCGAGAAGAATAAGATCCAGACGACAACATAGCCGAGATCGATGTTTTTCGGTACACCCAACAAGATGCGCATGGATGCGATTGTGGACCAGACACCACTAAAATATCTGGAAAAATTATAGTTGGTAATGGGGCGGATACCAACCAAGGTGTTATACAAATTGCAAGTTAGCGTCGCGAAGGAGGTACAGTCACACGCACGCACTAACGCAACAGAATTGCAGCAAACGAAAGACAACATAGAAGCATTGGAATTGGTGCTCGAGCAGGTCAATCTCGAGACCAAGGATGAGAAGGAACACACAGATAGGCTCGAGAAAGGATTGGATGTATCCTATGAAAAAATTCCAAAGAGCACGCAGATAGTAGATCTCACGATGACACAAAAGATTGACCAAATTGTGCATACAATCAATCAATACAAGAAGGAGATCGAGAGGCTCCGGGAATAGGTCATCCCTATCACTTCCCTGGAGGTGAAGGAGTAAAGGAAGGAGGAAGTAGTAGGACAGATGGAGGATATGGAGTGACAAGTCCACACAACTGTCGATTTGTTCGATAAAGAAGCACAAATTTGGAGAAAGTTGGAGGAGGATCAACAGGTCTAGCAGTGGGACCAAGAAGGGGAGAAGATAAGAGAATCTATATAGGACCTCAAGCAGAGGTAGAAGACGATGTCGATCACTGAGCTCCTCAAAGGAGTATAGGATATGAAGAAGCTGCAAGCAGAAATCATATCCACACAGACACAGAAGAAGGAGCGACGAGCTCAAATGGAACCTCTCTAGGAGAAGGAAGCGGAGGTCATTGCGTACGCAAAAGAGGTAAAAAAGAACATGACAAAAACTCAGGCATAGTGTGYAGATATGATCAATGATGAGATTGTAGTGCAAGTATTGGATGCACTCAGAGAAAAGACCGCGCAGGCTCAAACACAAGCAAAGGAACTCACAAAGAAGTTCTAGGCTCTCGCAGGAGATAGTGAAGAAGCACACAAAGTTTAGGTGGCTCGGGACTAGCCACATGTTAGTGTTGGGGGCCTATTAGATACAGAATGAGTCAGGAAGAAAGACTATTTTTTGAAGAGAAACAGGCAAGGAGGAAAGGACAACTGGAAGGAAAAGCAGCATGTGTAAGAGAAGTAGGCGAGACACGCATCCAAGGAATACCTAACGGTGCTAGGGTTAGGGTTTTTGTAATGTATTGTAATGGATGGTGAACTAAGGATATAAATAAGTAGTATTAGAGGAAGAGGGGAGATCGGACGAGAGGGGGACAAAGACACAAACACACATAGAGGGAGAGAGAATTGTAAGAACTATACAAGTTATTAAGTTGGTGAGCTAGGGAAGTAGTGAGCGACTCGATCACGAGGGTTATGTCCTAGATTGAGGAGCTTGGTGCGATCTAGTCAACCTCACAGGGATCAAGGAGCCTGCGGAAGAGAATGAGGTTTAATATTGTAAAAACGCGTGACATGATATATTACTAAACCATAATAAAATATTGAGAGCCATATATTTTTGGATGTAGCCCAGGAGGGGGTGAACCATGGTAAAACATGTGTTATGTGAATGAATGTATGCGCATTTATGGATGAATAGTTGTTGAATGTTAGATGAATGAATTAACTAGTTAGATTGGTTATTTCACATGCATGGATAGAATGAATGTTATAATTAGATGTTAGTATGAATGAATAAAGATGAAAGAGTACAAACACAAATCTCCACTCATTCCCAGGTTGCAAACAACTGAGTATTTCAACCACCCATAGAGCTATCTTGGGTGATACTGCGCAATACATTCTGTGTTGCATTGCCTTCTGGTCTACCAGTGGGGGCGACAGTTTTAAAGGGATTTTGTTGGGAGATTATCAAATTTGAACCATGGTCAATCTATGATAGTAAGATAAGAATCAAAACAACCCATGGGGAATCCTAAGTAAGACAAAGACCAATAAAAGAAGAGTGTAAAATCCAACAATAGGCCTTTTTGTTGGATGAGTAACCAAGAAATATGCCTTCATCTGATATGGAATCAAATTTTCCTAGGTTATCATCATCTATTTTTATGTAGCATTTGATCCTAAAAACTCTGAAGTGTTTAACTGATGCTAGTCTACCAAACCACAACTCATATGGTGTTTTTTTGTGGTTAACTCTAAGATGTGCTTTGTTAAGTATGTACATTGATTTATACACTGATTTTATCCAATATATTTGGGAGTTTGGATTCATTTAACATGGTTCTAGGTGCATGGAGAAAGCGCTAGGGTTAGGGTAAGTTCTACTCTGGTGTACCTTGCCGCCCTGTAGGGGTATAATGCTCCCAAGTGCAAAAGGGGAAAGAGGCCCTTCTTACAATGCCACAACATCTCAAGGAAGCAATGGAGGTGGCTCTAAGCACCCAACTTTCGAACCCCCCCCAGATCTACACTCACATCTCATCTCTGAGGGGAATTTCAAAGCTCGCGATATGGACATAGAATCAGGGAAAGCCATACCCACCACACTAGCTGCAAGCACAACTTGACCTTGGGTACCAGGGAAATGCATTCTGAAAGCACTGTAAGCCCCAAAATACATTGTAAACACACCCCATATTGAGGAACAGAAGTAGTACATGAGAGACTACGCCCTAGTTGAAATTTTTTTAGGTCTGTGGCCATCTGAAAAGGAACTGGTAAAATGGATATATCAATGTTGGAAGCCCAAAGGTCACTTCAATCTGCAACTGGGCTCCAAGGGTTTCTTTACCATAATCCTCCATAACCTAGAAGATTGGAATTAGATCTTTGACGACGAACCATATTTCTTCAACTCAACGGGTCTTTTTCTAAGATTTTGGATGGAGAAATTCAGCCCTGAACTGGAGGACTTCACCCATGCCCTAGTTTGGTTGCGCTTATACTCACTGCCACAAGCGTTCTGGCTAGAAGAGGTCTTGGTGGGCATAGGAAACATAATAGGAGTGTATGTCAAATCTTTAGAAGCCACCAAGCAACAAAGGTATACCTCTTATGCTTGGATATGCGTCTATATGAACATTGCAAAGCCACTACCAGGGTCTATAGCTCTGGAGTACCAGGATGAGGACTGGATGCAAACCATTGATTATGAACACATCCCATTCAGATGCCGAAAATTCCATGAGCACGGGAAACTCTTTAGGGACTCTCCTCTTAACACACCCAACAAGGAGGGGAACTGAGAAGAAAACATAGATAAAGAGGGATTCATACTAGCAACAGGAAAGCGAAGATAAGGAGGAAAGCGACCAGTAGCCCAAACCGTCAAAGAACCAACCACAAGTAATCAATATGGGATACTACAACAACAACCAGTAGGCTTGGAAGCATCGCGAGCTCCACCCCCATAGAAAACACCCATAGACCCAACAAAAGGGGAAGCATAGGAAAATCAAGTGTCCCTCCCACCTATTGACACAACCAACTCTTTGACCGCAGCTTTGGAACCCACAGAGGCCAAATATGGAGATGTGGATATGGAACTAGATGAGAAATATCTAGCCGGAGTAGACCTGGAGCACACCTACAAACATCATAAACTCTTCACCATCCCACCTGACCAGCTGAGAAAAGTGCACAAATTTTTCCTCAACTCGTCAGTAGGCTCTACATCCAGATCCAGTGCAAGCATAGGAATTCATGGAAATACGCTAAAAGAACAGTGCAAACCTCAAAAAGATGAAAAGAAATGAGGGCGAAAATCTACCAACAAGCTCATCCAAGAGATAGGACACTTCATGGTCAACTCAGGTCAGATCCATCTCATATATGATAGTTTCCCACCTCTTTCTCCCTACCCTTCCTCTTGAATATCATCTCTTGGAATATAAGGGGACTCAAAGGTCGTAGTAAACAAATATTACTACGAGATATGCTCATCGCAGAAAAAATAGATATACAGCTACTCCAGGAAACAAAATGCAACATAGAAGAAATGGAAAAGATACTTCCCAGTTGTTGGAAGCAGGGGGAAGCCACCTACACAGTGGACATGGGAGTAGCAGGAGGGTTATCTCTCTTCTGGAACCCAAGTACGATCACCCTGGACAACTTCTTCACAACCAAATGGTCCATTACAATGGGTACCGACTCATCGGATCCAACAAGCCAGATTACCTAACTAATGTTTATGGACCAACCAACTCAAGGGACAAATAGGCCTTCCTT
>JASDQU010737650.1:185434-202499 GCA_032191745.1 Picea mariana
TTCTAGGCTCTCGCAGGAGATAGTGAAGAAGCACACAAAGTTTAGGTGGCTCGGGACTAGCCACATGTTAGTGTTGGGGGCCTATTAGATACAGAATGAGTCAGGAAGAAAGACTATTTTTTGAAGAGAAACAGGCAAGGAGGAAAGGACAACTGGAAGGAAAAGCAGCATGTGTAAGAGAAGTAGGCGAGACACGCATCCAAGGAATACCTAACGGTGCTAGGGTTAGGGTTTTTGTAATGTATTGTAATGGATGGTGAACTAAGGATATAAATAAGTAGTATTAGAGGAAGAGGGGAGATCGGACGAGAGGGGGACAAAGACACAAACACACATAGAGGGAGAGAGAATTGTAAGAACTATACAAGTTATTAAGTTGGTGAGCTAGGGAAGTAGTGAGCGACTCGATCACGAGGGTTATGTCCTAGATTGAGGAGCTTGGTGCGATCTAGTCAACCTCACAGGGATCAAGGAGCCTGCGGAAGAGAATGAGGTTTAATATTGTAAAAACGCGTGACATGATATATTACTAAACCATAATAAAATATTGAGAGCCATATATTTTTGGATGTAGCCCAGGAGGGGGTGAACCATGGTAAAACATGTGTTATGTGAATGAATGTATGCGCATTTATGGATGAATAGTTGTTGAATGTTAGATGAATGAATTAACTAGTTAGATTGGTTATTTCACATGCATGGATAGAATGAATGTTATAATTAGATGTTAGTATGAATGAATAAAGATGAAAGAGTACAAACACAAATCTCCACTCATTCCCAGGTTGCAAACAACTGAGTATTTCAACCACCCATAGAGCTATCTTGGGTGATACTGCGCAATACATTCTGTGTTGCATTGCCTTCTGGTCTACCAGTGGGGGCGACAGTTTTAAAGGGATTTTGTTGGGAGATTATCAAATTTGAACCATGGTCAATCTATGATAGTAAGATAAGAATCAAAACAACCCATGGGGAATCCTAAGTAAGACAAAGACCAATAAAAGAAGAGTGTAAAATCCAACAATAGGCCTTTTTGTTGGATGAGTAACCAAGAAATATGCCTTCATCTGATATGGAATCAAATTTTCCTAGGTTATCATCATCTATTTTTATGTAGCATTTGATCCTAAAAACTCTGAAGTGTTTAACTGATGCTAGTCTACCAAACCACAACTCATATGGTGTTTTTTTGTGGTTAACTCTAAGATGTGCTTTGTTAAGTATGTACATTGATTTATACACTGATTTTATCCAATATATTTGGGAGTTTGGATTCATTTAACATGGTTCTAGGTGCATGGAGAAAGCGCTAGGGTTAGGGTAAGTTCTACTCTGGTGTACCTTGCCGCCCTGTAGGGGTATAATGCTCCCAAGTGCAAAAGGGGAAAGAGGCCCTTCTTACAATGCCACAACATCTCAAGGAAGCAATGGAGGTGGCTCTAAGCACCCAACTTTCGAACCCCCCCCAGATCTACACTCACATCTCATCTCTGAGGGGAATTTCAAAGCTCGCGATATGGACATAGAATCAGGGAAAGCCATACCCACCACACTAGCTGCAAGCACAACTTGACCTTGGGTACCAGGGAAATGCATTCTGAAAGCACTGTAAGCCCCAAAATACATTGTAAACACACCCCATATTGAGGAACAGAAGTAGTACATGAGAGACTACGCCCTAGTTGAAATTTTTTTAGGTCTGTGGCCATCTGAAAAGGAACTGGTAAAATGGATATATCAATGTTGGAAGCCCAAAGGTCACTTCAATCTGCAACTGGGCTCCAAGGGTTTCTTTACCATAATCCTCCATAACCTAGAAGATTGGAATTAGATCTTTGACGACGAACCATATTTCTTCAACTCAACGGGTCTTTTTCTAAGATTTTGGATGGAGAAATTCAGCCCTGAACTGGAGGACTTCACCCATGCCCTAGTTTGGTTGCGCTTATACTCACTGCCACAAGCGTTCTGGCTAGAAGAGGTCTTGGTGGGCATAGGAAACATAATAGGAGTGTATGTCAAATCTTTAGAAGCCACCAAGCAACAAAGGTATACCTCTTATGCTTGGATATGCGTCTATATGAACATTGCAAAGCCACTACCAGGGTCTATAGCTCTGGAGTACCAGGATGAGGACTGGATGCAAACCATTGATTATGAACACATCCCATTCAGATGCCGAAAATTCCATGAGCACGGGAAACTCTTTAGGGACTCTCCTCTTAACACACCCAACAAGGAGGGGAACTGAGAAGAAAACATAGATAAAGAGGGATTCATACTAGCAACAGGAAAGCGAAGATAAGGAGGAAAGCGACCAGTAGCCCAAACCGTCAAAGAACCAACCACAAGTAATCAATATGGGATACTACAACAACAACCAGTAGGCTTGGAAGCATCGCGAGCTCCACCCCCATAGAAAACACCCATAGACCCAACAAAAGGGGAAGCATAGGAAAATCAAGTGTCCCTCCCACCTATTGACACAACCAACTCTTTGACCGCAGCTTTGGAACCCACAGAGGCCAAATATGGAGATGTGGATATGGAACTAGATGAGAAATATCTAGCCGGAGTAGACCTGGAGCACACCTACAAACATCATAAACTCTTCACCATCCCACCTGACCAGCTGAGAAAAGTGCACAAATTTTTCCTCAACTCGTCAGTAGGCTCTACATCCAGATCCAGTGCAAGCATAGGAATTCATGGAAATACGCTAAAAGAACAGTGCAAACCTCAAAAAGATGAAAAGAAATGAGGGCGAAAATCTACCAACAAGCTCATCCAAGAGATAGGACACTTCATGGTCAACTCAGGTCAGATCCATCTCATATATGATAGTTTCCCACCTCTTTCTCCCTACCCTTCCTCTTGAATATCATCTCTTGGAATATAAGGGGACTCAAAGGTCGTAGTAAACAAATATTACTACGAGATATGCTCATCGCAGAAAAAATAGATATACAGCTACTCCAGGAAACAAAATGCAACATAGAAGAAATGGAAAAGATACTTCCCAGTTGTTGGAAGCAGGGGGAAGCCACCTACACAGTGGACATGGGAGTAGCAGGAGGGTTATCTCTCTTCTGGAACCCAAGTACGATCACCCTGGACAACTTCTTCACAACCAAATGGTCCATTACAATGGGTACCGACTCATCGGATCCAACAAGCCAGATTACCTAACTAATGTTTATGGACCAACCAACTCAAGGGACAAATAGGCCTTCCTTTGCAGCTTGGATCATCAAGCCACTATAATAGAAGGCAATAGATGGATCTTGGGAGGCAACTTCAACATGATCTGCAACTTAGATGAAAAAAGAGGAGGCACTCGGAGGGTCGAAGGGGATTCGATCGCCTTTCAATGGAAAATTGACAATCTTGGCCTTGTACATCCCAACAATGCCAATGACACCTTCACCTGGACAAACTGTAGAACACGATCTCACCAAATGGCCTGTAGATTGGATCGTTTCCTCCTTTCGGACTCGCTCATGCTGGAGGCTACAGCCCTGGATGCCAAGATCCTGGATTTCCACGGATCGAATCATTGGCCTATACAACTCTGGCTAGATATCCTGACTACCCCTAAATGCAAGCCCTTCAGAATGGAGCAGTTCTAGTTAAACCACCCCAACTTCCAACAGAATGCTCACATTTGGTGGGAGGAAGCTGTGGTTTCCACTGGCACTAATATGTACCGACTCTAGCAAAAAATTAAGAACTTCAAGAAGAAACTCAAAAACTGGAACAAACAAACTTTTGGCAACATCTTTGAAGCCCAAAATCATCTCATGGAACAAATGAGAAACATCCAAGGTTAAATCTGGGACATGGGCCTAACTGAACCCATCAAATAGTAGGAGGAATCACTCAGACAAAAGCTGGAGGAAAGAAAACTTCAAGAAGAAATCCTGTGGAGGCAAAAATCTCGCATCCAATGGCTCAAAGAGGGAGATCGAAACACCAAGTTCTTTCACAGGTCCACCATCCAAAGAAGGCATGCCAATCGTATCACTCAACTTACTTTAGAGGATGGGCAAACCAGACAAACACATGAGGATCTAGAAGAAGAGCTCGTTAACTATTATCAAAACCTCCCGACAGAGCCCCAGAGGGATAGATCTCAAGCTATATCACAGATCACACAGAACATACCCCCTTTAATTTCTGAGGATCAAAATGCAGATTTACTTAGACCCATCATGCTTGAGGAAGTGGACCAGGCTCTTCAAGACACCCCCAAAGGAAAATCCCCAGGACCCGATGGCTTCACTTCTGATTTCTTTCATCATTGTTGGCCCATGCTCAGAGAGGAAGTTTGGGACATCATTGAAGTCTCTAGAATCTCTGGACAGGTCCTCCTAGCCCTTAATGCCACTTTCCTTACTCTCATCCCCAAGGAAGAGCGAGTGAACCAACCTAAGAAGTTTAGGCCGATAGCTCTTTGCAACGTCATCTACAAGCTCCTGACCAAAGTGATTGCAAGATGACTTAAGCCCCTCCTACCTTTTATGATTTCACCAGAACAATCAAGATATGTGGAAGGCAGACAAATCCTGGACAACATCATCCTCTCCAATGAGTTCATACACTCTCTTTAGAAGACCTGAACTCTAGGTATGCTCTTAAAACTGGACCTTTCCAAATCTTTTGATAAGTTAAGATGGGACTATATGCGAGCTATGCTCCTCGCCTTTGGTTTTGACCCCTCCTGGGTTGCTTGGATTTTGAACCTCACCTCCATGACCTTCTTCTCTATCCTCATCAACGACGTTCCTTCTCGCCCCTTCACCCCCACCAGAGGAATCTGTCAGGGGGACCCCCTCTCTCCCTTCCTTTTCATCATCCTAGCGGAAGGACTGGGCCATTCAGTTAAGGCTGTAGTGGCAAATAGAACACTGAAAGGGTTTCCTTTGCATGGTATCATCCCCTCGATTTCTCACAGCCAATTTGTGGATGAAACACTGATGATGGGATCCCTAACAGTCCAATAGGCCCTTACCATTATCTCAATCATCAATACCTTCTGTGAAGCCTTGGGGATGGCATAAACAAGAACAAGTCCCATGTCTTCTTTTTTAATACTCCTATGTCGATTCAACTCCATATTTCAGACATTCTGGATTTCACTCGAAGCTCCCTTCCATCCAAATATCTTGGCATCCCCCTCCTCGACAAGGCCCTCCAGAATAGCTCCTGGGAAGGTCTCCTTACCTCTTTTGTGAAAATACTCTCCTCCTAGACCTATCATGCTCTAAACTTCCCTAGTCATCTCATCCTCCTCAAATCAGTTCTGCAGGCTCTGCCAGTCTACACCTTCTCTGCTCTCGCAGCCCCTACCAACATTCTCAATGCGATCAAATCCTTGCAAAGAAATTTCCTCTGGTAGGGACTCAAAACAAGGAAGAAACCTGCCTTGATCAGCTAGGAGAAGCTCTGTAAACCCAAGACACAAGGAGGCTTAGGAATCAGAGACCCCTCTATTCTGAACAAAGTCCTTAGCACAAAGATTTGGTGGAGATGGTTGAAAAGACCTCAGGACCTTTGGGCCAGTCTCTCGCGACGGAATTATACTCCCAATACAACATAAAGGAACCTCATTCGCTGGAATGAAGATACCCTGGGCTCCTTGATTTGGAAAACAACCAAGAAGAATCACCACCTGATCGCCAACCATGCCTTCTTAAAAATTTGAAATGGTCAAACAACCCTCTTCTGGAACGATTCGTGGAAACAACTACCGGTTTTAGCGCTAGAGGACTGGGCAACCACCTTTTTCCCCCCTACAACCCATGCAGGACTAACCAGAGTGGAAGACTTTTGGAGGGACAACTACACAAGTACCACATGGAGATGCTGGAAAACCAACAGAGAATAACTTCCTGTTGATGCACAGGTGAACCTCCAACCTTGGCACAAAATGTCCAATGATCGGAAAATTCCTATTTTGCAAGGAGAGGAGATCCTTAGATGGGGAAGATCTCCAAAAGGTACTTTCAACATCCAAGAAGCCTATATACTAAAATCAAATCCTAATCCTCACCCCGCAAAGAAAATATGGTGCAGAATATGGTCCCTAAAGCATTGGCCTAAAATAAGCACTTTTCTCTGGATGGTGGCACATGGCAGTATCCTCACCTGGGAGAATCTTACTAAAAGGGGATTTGTAGGACCCTCCATTTGTCACCTCTGCCTAGCATAGGCATAAACCATGAATCACCTTCTCAACACCTGCCCCTACAATGCCAAAGTCTGGGATCACTTCGCAACCATAATGCACACTTCAGATTGCCAAAGGGACAACATCAACAACACCATTGAAGCATGGAGAGGAGAAGCCTTTCATTCACTAGTTTTGAACCGCATTTGGCAATTACTCCCTGGCTTCATCCTCTAGCAAATTTGGAAAGAGAGAAACAAAAGAATCTTCAGAAACATCCAGAAGGATCATAAATGGACTTGGATCCAAATTTCCCTCAATATAACTGAAACAATCAGCTTGCAGCCTTGGCAGGAGGAGGACTTGATTCGCCCAAACCAGGAGAAAAGCATCATGAAAAACTGGAAACTCAACAATATCCAAATTCTGGCACCCCATCCTCATCCTTGTTCTCGAGGGAACAACCCTTCCCATTGGTCTCCACCCCCTGTGGATTTCCTCAAGATCAATTTTGACGGTGCCTCCAAAGGAAACCCAGAAGCGGCAGGGTTTGAGGCATTGATCCACAATCAGTAGGGAAGCATTCTCCTCCTTACAGTGGTAAATTTAGGACATAATACCAAAAATGCGTCTGAACTTTGGGGGCTAACCATGGGACTTCAGTTGGCCTTAAAGCACCACTTCAACAAACTCATAGTGGAAGGAGACTCTCAAATCATCCTCAATCTCTTCCAGAAAATCTTGAACAGAGCCGCCTTGAAGAAGGTCTCACCCTGTTGGTGCCTTAGTCACGGTCTCAGAACCATCACAACCCTCCTCATACAGGGTCAAGATATCATCCCTTCTCATATCAGAAGAAAGGCCAACCAGATTGCAGACGATCTAGCCAACATCAGGGTAGAAACAGTTGGACCAAATATTCTTTGTCAGGCCCCTACCCACCAGAGACACCATATCTTTCAGAGATGTCAGGAAAAATATCTAACCATCGAAAACCCTCTAGATGGGGTGCCAGTGGAGTACATGTGTCAAGAGGTGTAGGCAAAAGAGTTCCTCCGTGGCACCGACCACATGATGACCGCGTGCCACTCCCTCCCACCGGCTCCATGCCATTAAGTTCTGCTCATTCGAAGCAGGGTGCTATTACTCTTAGTTTTCCATTCTCTGGATTCTCTTCCTCTCAAAGGACTTTCACCTTCCCTCGGCCTCTACCCTGTGCATGCGATCATTTATGGCATTTCACCAGCTCCCTAGCCTATTTGAACGACTTCAGCATCTCCGAATGGCTCATTCCTTCTTGGTGGTTCTTCTCAGCGCTTGACCTCCTGCCCAACTTCTCCCTGCTCTACTTTTGTGCTTTTCTGGTCCATTCCTGGCTCACTCTTGATCCCTCTACTTCTCAGAAATTCCTTGGCTCCAAGGTAAGTCTAAACGAGGGTCGAATTAGCACCCAAACTGACCCCACTTGGTCCCCCGTCCCCCACCTGTGCCATCCCTCTCATCCTCCTCCCTGTAGGCCACCTTGCCTTCCTCCCTGGCGCAGTCGACCCAATTCCTTGCTCGTGTCCCACCCCTCTCTGGATCTTTGGCCAACATGATGGAGGGTTTGGACTGCTCTGTGGCCTCTTTGGATTGTAACCCGAGACCTCCAGGCAATTCAACCTCTGCCTCACTCCCAGGCCCTTTGGTTCCTCCCAACTCCCCAGCCTCATAGTCTCTACAGGTGAGTCAAAACTCACACCATCCACCCCACTCTCGAGATGACTCCAACATGGACCCAAACTACAAATGGCAATCAAGTGTTTCTCTGCTGCAGGCCCTGGTTTTTGACCTACGACAGGATATGGATGACCTTCGCTTCTGACTGGAGATCCTAGATGGCAAAGCCTCTCATCTCCTGTGATTTCTCTCCGTAATGCATCGTGACCCCCACTTCCCTACAGAGGCAGACCAAGTAGCAACAACACACACAACGACAAATCCAGCACTAGTGTTGGCACCTCAAGGAGCGTTGGTCCACACCAAGCTAGACCACAACGACCAAGGGATCCCATACTGGCTAGTTGACATACAGAAGGAAGAATTCCAGGAGGAGGTTGGCCAGAAGGAGAGGAATGTGTCACCACAGTGGGAGATGCCATGCAATTGGATGGGACACTAGTCAAGGAGGAACTACCTCCCCCTGGGGACTCGACATTCGACACCTTCTTCGTGGCCGCGTGGCCACACTACAACCCATATCGGTGAAGTGCATGATGCCCTGTTCTGTGCATGGCCACATTTTGGCTTTGTTTTGTTTAGTGCATGGCCACCTCTTAGCCTTGTTTTGTCTTTTTTTGTCTGTGGCCACCCTTTGGCCCTCTATTTTTTATGGTTATTCCAGTCTACACTCTGTATAGTTGTACAGGACTCCGTTAGGGGCCAGAACTCTGAACATTACTAGTGACAGTTTCGGCTTATGCCTTCAGTTTTGAGGTGGTTTGGATGCTTGAGCTGGTTTCCCTAAGGGGAAGCTCAGTGTTTATAGCTTGAAACCATGCAAATTATGTGTACTCTTGGACTTTGACAGACTTTTATAAAATTCTTACTTAAAAAAAAAACATGGTTCTAGGTGCTTCTTGAACAATTCTATTTTTCCTTTCAGCAACTCCATTTTGCCGAGGAGTTCTTGGAGCCGGAAAGTTTCTTTTAATTCCATGCATTTCAAGAAATTTGTTGAACTCATTTGAGGTAAATTATTCTCATGTCTGATCTTAGGAACTTGATTTTGAGATCAGTCTCATTTTCAAACTGCGCTTTGAAGACTTTAAATTTTTTGAATGCTTCTAATTTTTATTTGAGAAAGGATACCCAAGTAATTCTTGTATAGTCAACAATGAATAAAATGAAGTAATGTTCACCTTGTATACTTTTAGTTCTTTTTGGTCCACAAAGGTCAGTATGAACAAGTTCTAATGGTTTTGACATAGATTATTCCTTTGTCTCGAATCTTACTTTTGACTTGTTCTCATGTTGGGAGTGCCTGCAAATATAGTTTGAAGGTTTTATAATATTTGGCATGTCTTTCACAACTTCCTTTCTAATCACTTTTATCAAGTTATCTAAGCTTATGTGTCCCATTCTTCTGTGCCATATCCAACTTTAATCTATTTTTCCTATGCAACATTTTTCTTCTTCTTTTGTGTTTAAGATATATACATCGCTTGATGTCCTTGGTGCAACAATGTAATACCCCTAAGTCAAACCCCAATTGAAATGTAATTACAAGTATCTGTATAGGTTGTTGAGACAAGAACCTCTTTTTTCCAATGAGCATGATTTGTATTGTGTATTTTCACTTGAATTAATGAAAGAAAACACAACTTCATGCAGAACATCCTGACAAGAAGAGTAAGGGGGATAAACTCCACTAGAATGGGAAATGGGGGGCTAAGAGTTTATAAAAGGGGCTAAGCTAATGGGGCTTAAGCCAAAAAGGAATATTTTATCAATATTCCTAAAGTTAAAGTCTAAAGTGGGAGATAATTCATTTTATCCTAAGTCCCTATGAGGAAACATATCACCGTGTGAGGGAACCCATGTGTGGCCCATGTAGTTTCCAACATGGTAGGTGTCAAGTTGGGAAAATGAACATAAGTTTTGGGGACTTTAGCTCACTCATCCACCATTTGATCATTATTCAACCACCTCACCTTGCTTTTGTCATGGGGACTTTCATAATACCATTACCGTACATGTACTTGTACCCAGGAGAGCATAGGATTATACTAAAGAGAACCGAAAGAGAATAGTTAAGTTGAAGAGGCGGGTTGTTAGGCTAGTTTTCATTCCCTCCAGGTGAGATAATTTCACGGAATTTGATTCCCATAGGTACCAAGTTCTCGTCATAGAATTATGATTATTCCTATCCAGCTTGTTGCTGAAGCCTGGAAGGGAGTGGGCATCCATAGGGGGCACACTTCCTGGGTGGGACAAGCATGTGGGGAAAGTAGAGTCTGTAAGATTGTTGTTGAACTTGGCACCTATATTGATATATTGTTGTTGTTGTGAGACCTCTAGGGATATATAATTTTCCTTTCCCTAGTGGATTTCAAGCCCACCTCGGAGGTGAMCTATTCTCAGTTTGTGGGGAACAATGTCTAAGATTGGGAGGAAAGTCATAGGTCTGCATGCAATTGGTGGTTCAATTGATCCAAATAAGTGATCATTATGTGTTTTTTTAATCACTGTTGATTGAGAATGTATGAAATCCTATGTTGAGTATTAGTGTGAAAAATACTATGAATTCTGGTCATAATTAATTGTTATTCGTAATATCGTTTAAGTAATTTTCCCTATAAAAATTGTATAGATGATGTAAATGGGTAATTCTGCCATGGGTTTCATAATTATCATTATCCTAAGCATATTGCCGATGAGACTGATTCAACAATGGATTTTGTAGTTGTAATACATGTTATCACCATCACAATTCTTAGATGGAATCCAAGTTTCAAATTTAACAAGAGGCTAGATCAGTGTGGAGGTGTGATAAATTTCGAGGACAGGGTCACATCTAGCTGATAAGGGATAAATATAGCGGAGGCATGAAAGTTGATGGGGTCCGATGGGCCACAGATCTCAAACAACCCATATCAACGGTCAGGAGACGTATCGGGCGAGGAAATAACATGAAGGTTAGTCGCTCGAGAGTGGGCTGGGAGAAATACCATGGTTTTAGCTCGCAGACACATGGTGCCACTAGGAGCACATAGAGGTGAAAAGAGGTCTACCCAAAACCATCTTGCCTCACCCCCGATATCAAAAGCGCATATAAAAGGAGGGCCCCAGTCATTATTTTATGGTATTTCAAATCATTTGAACATTTGAAGATTGGCGCAAATGCTCCATTCGAACTGAAGCTCGACAATGAACCAGAATTATGCATTCTCCACTCATTCATAGGTATTTTTCATCATGGCCATGAATCTTGTCATTTTATCCATAACAGAGCAAGATCCCACCTCTAAAGAACAAGCCCTAATTGACAGTAACTGTTATAACCCTAAATTGCACCACACATGCTTACCTGGCATCAGGCCATCTCATATCCCTTCTTTTCCAAAGCACTACTGAACAAATCTTTAAAAAACCTCTTGTATAAAGGCCCATGTGCCCTACTCCATTACTACATGCGTGTACACGCTAGCTGACCCAAAACAACCTGCATGGACCGACAAAAGCATGAAAAAAGGAAAGTTGTCGATGGAACACAAAAGCTATGGGTGAGTTAACTAAAACTCCCGGCCATGAATGGTCGAGGGTTCGTCCAAATACCTAGCTCCTTCTAGCCTATAAAAGAAGGGGTAGGGGTCCCATTTGGAGGAGGAAAAATATAGCAAAGAAACTCTGCCCATTTGCGTATTCCCATTGTCCCAACCCTTTAGCCTTTCCTTATGCCAAAGGAGATACAAAGAAAAGCAGTTGGAGGACAGTCGAAGAGGAGACCAGGATCAGGTTCGCGGAGCGGTGGCCGGTCTCAACTTTTGTAAGTTGACTCATTCAAAGTAATAAAGGAAATGATTTTCCCATCCCAATTCATGAACTTTTTATAGTTTGATTAGTATATGTTTGGATTTCTAACCCATTAGTATATAAGTAAGATGCATGCGTAGTTGTTGCTTGTCTTGTATGCAGGTCAACTTTGGAAGGAGTATTGCAAACAAGTAATCAAGTACAACGGAGGATCGACATCAAACATCGGGAATGAGGTAGGTTGATCTTTCCATGAATTTACTAAGAAAAGGGGATTTAAATCTAGGGATGAAGGTAGAAAGTAGTTTTTCTTCGGTCATATCTACATGAAAAGTCTAAACCCTATCTTCTAGTCTGTAGGGAGATTTCCCTCACAACAGAATTGGTGACCATACTGGGGAGACTCTCTAGGGTTCCTGGAATTTTATTTAGCTTTTGGGTAGTTTTAAAGACTAGTTTTTATTGCCTGTTTTTTCTTTTAGTTTCTGTAAGGTATGAGCTAGCAGAGAGTCTGGTTTTCCATACCAGCTTTCTTTGATTTGCTTGACTGTGTTTGTCGGGACCCATAGAGGTACATGCGGCCTGCATAAGGTCTGCATGCGTGTACCCGTTCCCTACTCTCTTACATCCCGCGTATGAACGCTGGCTGAAGAAGTAGCAGTAGCGTGTAGAGTTCAGAGAACTTCGGAGGCAGTCAGCCTCTTCCCTGTCAGAATCACACATTCTCAGGGGTTTTTCTAGAATTCTGTCTGAGTCTTGTTTGTTTGCAGTCTTATCTCAGATTGTTTGGGTTTATAAATTTTTCCTTACATTGTTGGTTTTTTTTATTAAAAAAGAGTGTCCAAGCCTTTAAGAGACTCTGGTTATCAATATCAATGGTCTCTTCCTGGTTTGGTCTGTCTGTTTTCATTTTTTCTCAGAGTTTAGATATACACGCGGCCTGTACAAGGTCAGCCCACGTGTACACGCCCTCTGTCTCTATCCAGTGCGCGTTCACACGCGTACTGTTAGATTAACAGTCGTGTGCTTGTACATGATACTTTTTGTTGAGGGTAAGGCAGTCATCCTTTCCCTTGATAAGAATTATTCCTCTCAGGTGTTTGAATCTTTGTGTGAGCAGTCAGTAGCTTAGGATTAATCTTACCATTAGCCTGCTTTTTCTCATTTAAAAAGTTGTCATAAAAATAAAAGAATTTTTTAAGGTTTTTAGACAAGTGTGAGAGTCATTTTTAAAAAACAAATTTGCTAGTGTGTGATTTTTGACCTGATTCTTTACGATCTGCGATTAGGCCATAATTGTTTTTCATGGTTTTTGCTTGTTGGTATTTTTCCTTTTTTCTTTATCAAACATTTAAATAAAAAAAAATCTCTTTTCATTTTCTTGTTTGGTTGAAGAGTGTGTTTCTGCATTATTAGCCAGGGAAAAGTCATTTATTTCATAAGTTTTTGCAGTTTACTTAGATCATAAATAGTTTGTAGTCAAGTGAAATTTCTTTTGAGTTTGCTGTCCAAATCTTAGAAAATTAAAAATATTTATTTTGAAAATTTGTTGAAATTTTGCATTCAGTAAAAGTTTTGTTTCCAGCTTTTTTATTCATTTTTTTCTTTCGTATTTTACACATCATCAGTTTCACCTTCATACCCCTTGACGTAAGACAAAGCCATAAAATTAACGCTAAATTTAAAATCTACTAGAATTTTATGTTTGTAGGGTTCACCAACTAGTTCAGGATTAGGTTGGAGAGGAAACTCTTCAAGGCCATTTAAAATCAAACATTGGAGTCTGAGTTAGGGAGTGTCTAAGTCCAGTGTCGTGAAAGTTATCCGGGACCCCCCTCTAACATAGGGGATAAACACGAGGTCGCGTGAAGAAAGGTAGCGGAGATAACCCCTCCAAAGCTAGACCAATCGTAGTGGAGAACACATATAGAGGGCTTGTCTTGGGATTCCGTCGTTTGCATTTGCCACGGGGCTTCGTGGGTCTTGAATCCATTTGAGTTCCTCAGTTGTCTTCCAGACCTTTTACTCTCGATACCCTTGACAGGTTTCAGGCTCGATACCCTGCTCATTGTGGTCTACCCGACTTTCAATTGTACCCACCTGGTGACTATTCGCGCGTTGGCAACCTAGTTGCCAATATTTTTTAGGGAAATACACAGGTGACTGCAGGGGTATACCGCGGTACCTAGGACAGAAATTGGGCCACACTTTGCAGAGTATACCTGGAGGGTGCTTCCGTGTTCGAGTTGCACTTCTACCGGTAAGTTGCTCTAGTGTTGGTTGTTGTAACTGTTATTCCAATTAATTTAGTGTTTGCCTGTCTTATCTTCTAGGGACTTTTTTAGTGTGTGTTACTTTTGAACATTTAGACTACCTTAGAGTGTCTTTGATCTTCTCACACAGTGGAGGATCATGAGCTCCGTCGGTCATGAAGGATTCTTGACCTACCACCGATTACACTGGAGCCACCCCCGCCACCATTAAGGCAAAAGCTAGACCAACAAGGGTATTTTGAAGTGACCGGGTTACAAGCCATTGTGCTTGACCAACCCCCGGAGGAATCAACCATTTTGGACCTTGAAGAAACCGCTCTTGTCCTGGTTGAAACCCCAGCCATTTATTTCTTGGCACCTTTCATCGTACCAATTCAATTTTACGAGTGTCAGACAGTGTTGCACACAACAATGGAAACAAACCTTGTTACTCCTTCTGGGAATTATTCAATTCCCACCACGGTTGTCACCACAGGAGAGATTTCACCTCCTAACCCACCATTGTCGGTCCGATCCACCATGGTATCAACCGCTTCTACATCAAACAGTGGTCCGATCCTATCTTTGGCGGCAGCCACAACCCCTTTCACACCAAGTGCGACAGGCCCTCCGTTCTCATACGGGATGCCTAGTTTGGGTACAAGTCCTGTACTTTCTTACTCCACTTTACAGACTTTAGGTTTGGGGGTAGGGAGCTCTAGCGCTCCTCTGCAAGGTCACATGGGGGGCACTCTTGCTCCTTTTAACACTTTCCCTTACGGAGGAGGTCATATCCCTCCTTCGTCCCCTTCACTCGGCGGCTCGCATCAACCATCCGTCGGGCAACCTACACACAATAGTTTATTTGGAGCGGGGAGTCAAGGACCACCTTCGCATAGTATGCCGGTAGGTTCGACACTGTTTTATTTGAACAGAATGTTTGGTAACAATACCTTCTTGTCAGTCGCTTTCCCGACTGGGGGCAACCCCATTTTTGGACAATCTACTCCTATGCAGGGTACTATTCTTGCACAGGGGGAAAACCTAGCAGGAACTTGGAATTCAGGGCAGAGATCCGTTCCCTCGTCCGGAATGCCGATCTGGGGTAATTCTTTCCACCATCAATGGAACCCTGGCCAAACTACTATGCCTATCCCCATGGGACCGGCATGGGGTAACCCTTCCCAAAGTCCTTCGAACATAATGCATGCCCAACAATCTATGTCCTATTTGGGAAATCAACCAATGATGTCTCCACATATACAAAATCCATACGCTGGCCAAGGCCATGGTTTCTACCAAAATCTAGGCTAGCAGCCAAAATTTTCCTGGCAACCTGGTGCCAGTCAAACTCCAGGCCCCTTTTTTGCAGGTTATCACCAACAACCCAAACTTCCCTTCCTGGCGACTCTGCACTTGCCAGATTTGACAAAGTTGTTGAATGACCCTATTTTTCATGATCCGCGTTGGCCTCCTATGCCAACGAAGTTGCCTTCGGACATCCCAAAGTTCGAAGCCAAACCTAACGAAGATCCAAAAGATCATGTGACTACTTTTCATCTTTGGTGCTCATCTAACTCATTGAAAGATGACTTCGTACAGTTGCAAATGTTTCAACGTACTCTCATTAGGAGTGCCGCGAAATGGTACATTGAGATTGATCACTCAAGATACTCTTCTTTTCGCAAACTGGCGATGGATTTCCTGAACCATTTCCAGTTACCTGTGAGATACGACGCTGGCACAGAGCTGCTCGCCAATTTTGAATAGACAACAATGGACCATATCTCTGATGACATCCGAGAATGGAGAGGTCGGAAGAGTTTAATCAAGGTACCAGTCCCACCAACATTCCTGCTTGAGTGGTTCCTTAAGTATTTGGTCCCGCAGTTATCCAAAGACGTTGCGACATCAGGATTTTCTCTGAAGAAGACGCCATCATGAGGGCTCCACAGTTTGAGCTCATCTATTCTCAGTCCGGTTTATTATACAACATCTTTCCAGATGTGCTACGTTCAATACTGGATTAAACTAGACAGAGAGTTGGACCACATGCTGATGGTATTGTCGATTCAGCGCAAACAAAGCTCGCTGAGCAATTGACGAAGCAGTTGCAGCAGTTATCTATACAACACACAGCGGCCAGCCAAACTACAGCTTTGGCTGCCCCCCCTACCAAAACGTCGGAGGTACACATAGTGCAGTCGACTTACCCAAAGGCCACCCAACAGCCTAAAGGGAAGAAAAAACAATGAAAGAAGGGTAAGGGAGAGAAAAAACCCACCGATAATGCTGGTGGGCACAACACTGAAAAACGGAAGGCGAGGTATCCATGCAACTTGTGCACGGAAGACCACACGACCCATATGTGTCCTCGACTTGCAAAGGCCTAGAAATTTGTCACGCAACAACAACAGGCAGTGTTGACTAATCCATTTCAACATGGGCAAAATCTAACTCAAGCCTCTGCAAGCACAGAAGGGGGCAGCCAAGAACCCTATCCGCCTCCGAACAACCCCGCATCCGCGAACATATATATGGTTAGGGGTGATGATTTTATATCGATTAGAGCACACGACTATAGTAAACCAAGCGCTTATGAGAAGGGTAAAGAAGCTAACCTCCCATCTCTTCCTCTACATATTGAGAAGACATTGGGAGAAACAATGACACACATTCCAAAAGGTGCATTTAAAAAAGCTTCTCATAACCAAAATGCAAGGGCCGCCAAGAACTACTCTTTGGTGGAGGATTTATCACAAACCCCTTGTGTGATGTCCGCTTTGGAAGTCCTCCAAAGCTGCCCTTCTCAGAGAAAATCCTTGTTAACCGCTTTAGGCTCTACCGAGACTTGTAATTTGGGTACAATCATGTTGGATACAACCGACTTAAAACCTCGTCTGCCTTACCACGTAGCGTTTCAGATAGTAGTGGCTTATCCCACGAAAATTTTTACTCGGAATATATTCCACACAGTGGTTGATGAGGGCGCCTCAACATGCACTATGTCGTTGTCATGTTGGAAGGCCATTGGCCAGCCCGTTCTGTCTCCATCACCTACTCTCCTCACTACTTTCGACGGTCGTTCGTTCCGACCACATGGCATCGTTCCTTCTTTCCCCATGCA
>JASDQU010737650.1:210841-236717 GCA_032191745.1 Picea mariana
TTATTGCATGTGTGTACACGCTGGCTAACCCAAAACAGCCCGCGTGGACTGAAAAAAGCACGAAAAAAGGAAAGTTTCCGATGAAACACAAAAGCTATGGGTGAGTTAACTAAAACTCTCGGCCATGCATGGTCGAGGGTTCGTCCAAATACCTAGCTCCTTCTAGCCTATAAAATAAGGGGTAGGGGTCCCATTTGGAGGAGGAAAAATATATCAAAGAAACTCTGCCCATTTGTGTATTCCCATTGTCCCAACCCTTTAGCCTTTCCTTGTGCCAAAGGAAATACAAAGCAAAGAAGTTGGAGGACAGTCGAAGAGGAGCCCAGGATCAGGTTCGCGGAGCGGTGGGCGGTCTCAACTTTTGTAAGTTGACTCATTCAAAGTAATAAAGGAAATGCTTTTCCCATCCCAATTCATGAACTTTTTATAGTTTTATTAGTATATGTTTGGATTTCTAACTCGTTAGTATATAAGTAGGATTCATGCGTAGTTGTTGCTTGTCTTGTATGCAGGTTAGCTTTGGAAGGAGTATTGCGAACAAGTAATCAAGTACAACGGAGGATCGACATCAAATGTCGAGAACGAGGTAGGTTGATCTTTCCATGCATTTACTAAGAAAAGGGGATTTAAATCTAGGGATGAAGGTAGAAAGTAGTTTTTCTTCGGTCATATCTGCATGCAAAGTCTAAACCCTATTTGCTAGTCCGTAGGGAGATTTCCCTCACAATAGGGACTCTGATATATCTGACACAGAAATAACCGTCTCACCTATTTCCGTATCCAGAGCCAATTTGTTAGATAATGTCAAGAAACAAATACCCTTCCTCAAATTAGCCCAAGCCTCCATAGTCCCTTACATCATTGGAGTCGCCTTCCCTTTCCCAGAATTCATAAGTTGGTGTGCAGAACAATACTCGCAGGAAGAAAAGGTCATTTTGAATAAGTTAGGGTTAGAGGTCTTGTGTAGAGTAGATCACCTGTCAATTCAATACGCCCTCGGTACACCAGAGTCTTACTCAACAACGTATGAGCCCTTTGAAGAAGAGAAATTAATTACAGTTTACAGAGAATGTCCCCCTGAGGTCAAAACCCTATTTTTACAGACCATTGTTAAACCCGAACATCATTCTGAAAGTCTGTCGTTGCCTATGAATATGAGCATCATGTCCATTGAGGTCCAGCGGGCCTGTTCCATACTGAGTCATATTTTAGGTTTAGATAATGACAATTTTATGGTAGAGGCCATGTTGGGTTTCTAGTCAGTCAGTCAGTATCAATTTTGAAGAGTTCATCGCTGATAATGTGCACAAACAACTAGTAAAATTCCAATCATTGAGACACTTCAGGTATTACATGCACTTGCTGAGAATGTTCTTGGAAACAAATAAGACAAAATTCCCTGAAGCTACATTCATCTTGACTGAATTCAAAAAGATCACAATGCTCATTTTTATAAATAAGATCATGTCCAGGGTTTATAGCTTAATCTTCAACACCAACCTGCCAAGGGTTTTGGAAGAAATGAAAAGTTCTTTGCAACCCAATCCAGAGAATAGGGTAGGATATTGGGTGTTGTTCATGCACTCTATTTTAATTTGGATATATGGTTATCAAGAGGGACCTTACCTTTTACCTGTTTTCTTGACTCCCAGAGTCTTTTCCCTAGAGTTCATCAGGCAAAGAATCATCTCAGAAACAAAACACTTTCTGAAAATGCACAAAGCATCTAACTTAAAGTTTTCGTTCATAATAGGACCCTTTGTGGTAAAGACTAGATCCTGTTTGCCTCTTATCCAGGCCAAGCTAAATGAATTTGGGTTTGCACAGTTATAAAGGAGGAAATATGATTTGCACTAGGTCATATCCAAAGGAAGACTGATGAGTAAACAAGGCCCCTATGAGCATGAGCATGTTGAAGGATTTGATAAACTGGAAAATCTGGAAACCTGTGCAGATATGGAAGTCATTTTGCAGCTTGATTAGACACAACAAATAGAGTCAACCCCACAATAGATCTAGACAAAAAAAACTTCTCCAAGGTTGATTATTAAAGCTCCCAAGATGAGTGTTTATAACAAAAGGAGCAGTTCAAAGGCCCTGGGCACCAATGGTCAGCAAAATGTTCTCAAGAAAATGAAAATCACACAGTCCCCACAGATAGTAAAACTAGAGGAGGAAGAACCTAAAGAGAAAATGAGCCTGGATATGGTGGAGAGTAGAACCAAAAATGAAGAAGCTAATATAGAGAACATGCCATAGGGTGGAAGCATCTCAAGAGATTTCATCAGAAAGAAACATGTCTTTAATAAAGCACCTAGAGCGGTCTACCAATCCAAAGAAGATTTAGCAAACCAATATGCTATGAAAGGAAATCTAGCCATGAGCGAAATAATATATTTGTTACCTGAGGTAGAGAGGATCTCCTAGCACAATTCCTCCCTGTTATTAGTCATGGATTTAGAAAGGAAGACACTTAACATAGCAGTGGCAGATGAGGATAAAAAGTTTTAAATCAAGATGCATTACGAAAATATCAGTGCCCCAGATAAGGTAAAATTCCACAGAAACGCTAGTGACATGCTATATTCAAACTACCTATGCCTGAGTTTGAGGGTTTCAAGACTGACAACCCATGCACTTAAATTGGATGGACAATTAAAGTAGGAAAAGGAATCCAACAGCGCCTGGTAGAACCGGGTCAAAAGATTGGAATCTGAAGGCCCTCAAGGAGTAAAAGCTTCCTTAGATGAGAAAGACAAATTGATTCAAAGCATCAAAAAGAAGCATAAGATGTCTGCCATAGAACATCCACATAAAACAGAGTTGGCTTCCCTAGAGAAAGAAAAAGAGACATTCAGGCAGGAAGCACTAAATTACAAAGCCAAAGTGTTGCAGCTGGAAAAGGAAAAAGAGAGTTGGTCACAAGGACAAATATAAGTATTAAACAGGACAACAAATGCACCTGGCATAGTGGGATCTGATTCAAACACTGAAGATATCATCCAAGCTATGTCCCAAGTGAGATTGAAGACAGGGGAAATCAAGAGCCTTAAATGGATCATAGAAAAGCTGCAACAAGAGATGAAAATGAAGGATGAAAAGATGGCCCAAGTCCAAAAGGAAAATCAAGATTTGTAAGAGAGGGTAAACAAGCTGAAGACGAGGTTGAAAGGTAAACTACTTTTGCAGGGAGCTAAACATGTAATCTGGGATGCTATCACTGCTGAAGATTCTAAGTTCAGGGTGTACTTGAATTTTATAAATGACAAATACAGCATGGCTATCACTACCCGAAGCAGGTGGACTGTTGTAAATGAGACACTGGCGAAAAATCCCTCAGAATGGGACCAAAATGTTATAAATTTGTATGGCTGAACTTCAGACCATTGGGGTCAAGGACAGAACTACACTGATCATTTGGGCCAGGAGGATCATTGCTAAACACAACTTACTCAAGTCAGTTCAAACCAAGGCCATTCAGATGGAGCAAATTTTACAAGAATTTAAGGATACATTTGAACAATTGTTTATCAAGGGCCTCCCACCATTTTGGGATGGCAAAGGGAAATTATACGATCAAGAGGAATACAAATCTCTCCTCACTCAGTGCATAATGGATCTTTCCAAATTTGAAGGCCTAGAGGAGAACCTGAAGGGACCAAGTTTGGTGGAATATTTGTCCACAGACTTTGATATTTTAAATCATTTTAAGACAATAAAGATTGGGCTGTCGATTATGAGTTATGCTACTTGCATCGAATTGGATATCCTGATAAAAGAAATGATGGATTACGAGATTCCTTTTGACTCACAGTGGAAGGAGATTGTGTGGCTAGGAAAGACAAAATGCAGTTTTACAAGGACCAACAAGTAGCTTCCAGATGTCACCAGATTGGCAAGTTCGACAGGAGATCGGAGTAAGACAAATGGCAAAGAGGAAGCCGATCAGTCGGAGAAATCCGTCCCTATTTTATGAAATGTTTTTTCTTAATCATTGTAAATCGGTTCGCCTACCGAAACCATTGGACTGTAATTATTGTAGTCATTTTTAGAAACTAAAACGCTTCATTTTCAACCATTGTAATCGAATTGTATAAGTACTAGAATTTATGAACGAATTAATGTTGGCAGAAGTACAAGGGAACCTTTTAGTTGTTTCTGAACTCAATTGTAATTTTCTGAAGCTGAATTGAATACATATGCAGAAGCTTTTGAAGTCTCTATGAAAAGATTCTAATGGTGGTGATATGAGTTTTTTCTCCTTTCATTTTATTTATTTCCCATGTTCTTTAATTCCATTTACATTCTCTTCTGTTTAAATTGGAGAGTTAAAGGCCTAGAATTCATCTTACGATGCTCTCRGCTTAAGAAATTTAAACTATGTGTATTTCTTCTTAACTATTTCAGAATTCATTTCAGTAATGCTCTGATGCAATTATTTGTTTTCTCCTTCCTCCTACACCCTGCTCAAATTCAATTTATAACTCAGATTCATTGCCTCATTTAGCCTTTATCMTTTGGAGAGTTCTACCGKCTATTCAATGTTTTCATTCACTTTCAGAATTTCGACTCCATATCCCTACGTGTCCCTCCCCTTCCTTGCCAACAAATTTATAAAACCCCCAAAACAATCTGAATMTATCCATTTATTKCCAAATATATATCAAGTGACACGAGAGAGCCCTATCTGAGTTGAGCAGGTTAGTTCCCAGCTCTAAAGTAGGTTGAAACAATTACCTCTGTCATTTTTCTATCATCCAGATAAAATTTACAGAGTGCTAACAATACCCTGAAAATGTTTATCAACGAATTTGTTTATATCTTCGACTGTCTATGTAGAATTAATAATTGTACATATGATAAGTGGGGTAATTACCCATCTTGTTATAAGAAAAGTTAAGTGAGTAAAAACTTGGTATTTTGTGCTGGAAAGGCCTTGAACAATTGTAGATAGTGTGTTGGGTGAAAACTTCGCATCCTTACATCGTGTGGAGAAATATTAACAGTTTGGGTTGGGTTTTACAACTCCATATGGTCCTAAGAGTCTTATGAAACCATCTGATAAAAACTCATAGCATTAAATACTATATTCATACCAATTTAAGGACTTTGGGGTAGCATTGGATATGGTACTCTGATGACAGACAATGAGAAACCTTCTTCATCGTAGGATATATCAGTGATGATGTGTATTTCATGTCAGTCCACGTGGAGGGTTCATGAGGAGAGTGGCCCATGGTTCCATGTGGCATGGTGTTAAGGTCTTTGGGGAAACAAAGAGCGACATGCTCTGAGTGCCATGTGTCAATCCAAGTGACAACGATGGGTAGGTCCATGTGTGTAATGTGCATGTAGTGGATTGGGGAGCATGGAGGGTTCACGAAGATGGGAAGGTGAGATGAATGAGTCTTTGATTCCGTGAGTCTGCCAACCCGTGAACCCGATAGGATCACAAAATAATCCAAGTGCCGAGACTTCTCAGACAGACTTATGAAGGGAAGGAAAAAAACTATGCGTCTGTGAGTCTGTGAGTTCAAGAATGAAAAAGAGGCTAAGTGTTGGAGGGGTGGGTTCGTGAAAGGTATGATTATAGGATATGAGCCTAGAAGACCACCACTTGTGACTTTGTGCATACAGTAGGGTAGTCAGAAGAAGTAAAAAAATTGATACCCCATCCCTTAGAAGGTACGTTGGGAGTCAGGTATGTTACAAGAAACCACTAATTTTCCCGAGTCTTCTTTTCTAATTTCACATTTTTGAGATTCAAATATGAGAATGTGTCCTTGCTCACATGTTAGATCACATTGAGGAGATTAGGCTTCAAATTTTAAACTAATAACACATTTTATGCTTTGCTTATATTATTTCCTAGACTGACTGTACCCTTTCTAAGTATCTTGGCAGAGACAACATCTCCAAATATAACACTTCCTTTTTCTTTCCTTTTCATATTGAGGAATTTTTTTTGATCTTTTGTCATATGATTTGAACATCCACTATCAACATACCATTGGATTCTTTTATTCTTGGCATATAAGGCTACCTTACATTTTTTTTTCCTTTTCTTCTATTTTTTTTTCCTTCCATATCTTGACAGTTGCAAATACTTGTCTTCATGGAATATTTTGATAGTCTACAATTACTATCTTTATGACCATAATTGTTTCATTTGTAGAATTCACTATTGTAATCTTGTAATGGAGAAAATGAATTGTAGTTTATTCTCGGTTGATTGCTACTAGACTCGTTGTTCCTATGGCCATATCTTTGAATACTTTTATGATAGTTATTTCTATAAGATTTATAGTCTAATTCTTTATTCCAAAAATTATGACAAGAAAAATAGTAGCCAAGAAAGAATTGTTGATACCTTTTTGGGGGAGTTCTTCTTGGAGTAGCATTTCTTCTGTACTCATTTATTTTTGGAGAGAGTGCAAATATCTGTTGATTAGAGTCAGTCTTTATCTGGTTCTTTTCTCTTTTGAAGGAGCTCTGAAGGGCATCTGCATAAGTCTTTGTATTTTTATCACTTTTCTATATTTCATATTTTGAGCCTTTATTAGTTTCCTTATGATCATACCCCAGTCCAACCTTATTACTTGATGGTATTTGACTATTAAGGATGCCATCCAAGAATTTTGAACTACTTTCAAACTTTGAATGGTTAGTGCCTTTCTCAAGTTTCCTTCTTAGAAGAACTATTTCATCCTCTATTTTTTCACAGTTTTGTTCCTTGTCATTAAGTCGTTTACTTAAGACTTCTTCATTTCTTTTAGCTTCTTGTAGTTGAGTTTTCAAATCAATAATGATTTGTTCTTTTTTCTTGATTCTTTTTGAAACTTCTTCTTCTCTTGATTTTTGTTCTTCTTTATAATCTAATAGTTGTTCTTTTAATGATTTGTTCTTCCTTATACGTCTTTTCAGTTCTTCGAGGGCACTAATGAGTTCTCCTTCAATATCAACTTCAAATTTTGAATTTTATTCATTTCCATAATTATTATCTTTAGTGGTGTCAGTTTGAGTTTCTATTCCCATAAATAGAACCTCTGTATCATCATCTTCACTCATGTCAGATGAGCTACTATCTTCTTTAGAATATTTTTTTTTCTTTTTCTTATATAATTTCTTTTTGTATTGGGTTTTTCCCTTTTTATGTTCTTTCTAGTTGTAATATTCTTTATTGTCACTATCATTTTCCTTGGGATAAGGACATTTGGAAGCAAAGTGTCCAATTTTGCGACATTTGAAGCATTTGAAAGGTAACTTCCCTTTGTATTTTCTAGATCCTTTCTTAAGTTTCTTAATGAAGTTTTCTTATTCCTCATCAGATTTCTCTGAGATGCTTTAATTTGATACATTTTCATGGTTTTTAGTTTCTATTGAGACTTTGAAAGTTGTTTCACCTTTTGAAGGTTTTTCTTGTCTTGTTCTCATTTCATAGGCTATGATAATTCCATGTAGTTTATCCATTGTTAGTTTGTCAATATTCTCTCGATATTCTAAGGTAGATACTTTGGGATCATATCTCATTGAGAGTGATCTTAGTACCTTTTGGACTACTATTTTGTCATCTAATTCTTCTCCTAGTCCTCTGACCGTGTTGACAATTTCATCTACTCTTAGAAGATACTCTGCAATGTTTTCTTCATCTTTCATCTTCAAGATTTCAAACCATCCTCTGTACGTTTGAAGCTTTTCTTTCTTGACTTTGGAATCTCCCTCATAGATGATTTGTAGTTTTTCACAAATCTCTTTTGCTGATTTACAATGCATGACTTTGACAAATACATTATTTTCTAATCCACCTAGAATTGCATTTATAGTTCTTGAATTATCATTACAGAGTTTCTTTGCAGTTGTTTCTGAAGGAGTAGTTTCTGGTACATCATAACTCTTTATCACAGATAGTCATATATCACATCCCAGGGCCATTAGGTAACTTGTCATTCTCATACTCTAGAATGCATAGTTATCTCCTTTGAATAATGGAGCTCTGTTTTAGGACATCCCTTCTTGTTGATCCATTGTGGTTTCTTAGAATATTCCTTCGATTGATTAGAATGTGATGAAGGAACTTGCTCTGATACCGATTGTTGGAATATTGTTTGATACTGAGGGGGGAAGGGGTGAATTAGTATTATCTTTTTTCCACAATTTAAAACCACTTCATTATTAATTTTCTTAAATAAAAAAAATGATCAATAGAAAGGTACAATGCATAGAATTTTAACGTGGAAAACCCCAAAAAAACAAATGTTCTTCCTATTTTTAATAAATATTATATTTAATTTATGGCTCCAACTCAAAGGAAACACCAATTCCCTATTTTACTGGAACCAACTAGAAGGAGGCTTCAACCCCTCTAGATTTTACTAGCATCATCTAGAAGGAAGCACCAACTCCCTAGTTTCTTAAGATATAATTGAAAATATACTGCAACACCTTGGTTTACCAGCTTCAACTGGAAGGATATTACAACCTCCTTTGTAGGCTCCAACCTTTCCTAGCATCACCCAATCTCCCTTTTTACGATAAGTACTTCAATCTTCAAATATTCATAATCTTCTTTGTCTTTAGCTGCATATCTTCATTTACTTTCTTGGTCTCTAATACTGTTATTGATGTTTAGATTTCAAGCCCAGAGACATACCCTCTTTCAACAAGAATTTTCATCTATATAGTCTTTCAATGCACAAGTGAACAATTGCACCTCTTCAATATAAGAATGTATCTCTTCATTATAAGTATGTGCCTTTTCAATATAAGCTATTAATCATATATTATTTTAATTAATACAATGCCAATGAACCATTGTGTCTTTTAGATCATTTAGTCACGATTTCTATTGGGTCAATATATTTTAATTCACTTTTTACCTTACCATACGTAAATACCACCATGGTTTGCAAATACCATGTGCTCTTTCACTTTTACCCTTTTTCTTTAATCCACTTTCACTTTTACCTTTTTCTTTAATCCAATTTCACTTTTTCCTTTTTCTTTATTCCACTTTCATATTTACTCATCTTTTAACAAAGTTACCAACTTAACGAGAACTGTGACCTCAAAACGAGAACTATGGACCAAAACCCATATTTTTGTAAAAAAAAGATGAAAACCAACCCCCAAATCAAAAAGTGGTGCTACAGTAGCACCATTTTTTCAAACAGGGTCAAAATTACAACATTTTTCAAACACGGCCTTCAAAACTCATATTGTAGCTCAGAAAAACCTTCAAATCGACACCTAAACTACAATGATTTTCTATGTATTAAAGTAAAGGTAAAAAATGTGTTAAAAATGATATTTTCCACTATATTTAAAAAAGTATGGAACCATAAATTAATTAAGGAGACGAAAAATCATATTTTCAAAAATGTAAATGGTAAAAAATATTTTTAAGATTGGGAGAAGCATGAAAAATGACTAAAAACAATATTGTAAAAAAATAATTGAAAATAGATGAAAAAACAAGCATTTCAAAAAAAGTGGAAAGATTATGTATCATAAAATTTAAAATATAAAAAAACCACCTAAAAAGGGAGGGGGGTGTTACCGGTAGCACCATTTTTAAAAACGGGGTAAAAAACTTGACCCCCTATTGACACTTGAATCCATTAGGACTGAAACGGTAACCTCACAAGGATGTAAATACCCCTGCGCTTTTATAGAGGTGGTACTCCTATTTGGATTTTCATGGGAATTTTAGATATTTAGAATGTGGGACTTGACATAAGTCTATTGTAATGATTCAATGAAAGATAAATGTTGTAAGAAAATAAAAGGAAAATGTTTTCTTTTCTTTTAAAAGAAAGTTCTTGAGAAATGACCAAGAATCATACACTTCACACATTTAAAGAAAATAAACAAAATTTCCTCACATCCATCATAGTTTAAGATAAGATTTCTGATCACATAAAATAAAAAAGAAGATGATCCTAATGCATAAGAGAACTTTAACAGAGTGGACACATGGGCGGCTCAAATAAAGATAATGATAGATCAACCTCAAATACTTTATATTCTAAAAACAAGGTTACAAAGCACAGTCGAGATTATTCCCAAAGTAGTTTTCTTTAATTTTCTAAAAAATATATAGCCTGTTACATATTCTTTGAAATTTTAAATGTGTTTTTCTTAAAGACTGGGATTGGGGATCCCGTGGACCATAAAGAAAATAAATACAAGAAATAAGATTTTAGAAGGAAGATGGTGGGCGGTAGAAGAACAACAAGACTTGGTAAGAAGAAAAAATGAGTTATCAGTCTTCGGTTAAACCTTTCTAGTGAAAGAGGTGGAATAACTGGATGAAGGACTTGATAAAGAAAAACAAGGATGTGATTAGCATAAACATACTATGATGGTATCTCTCATTCTCTCCTCTTCACTTTATTGATGATATCCTTTTATTGTCTTCATTGACAGTTAGAGGAACTGTCTCAACTGTTTCTTTCCCTTTTTAATAATTTTTTTTTAAATAAAATTTTATTTTCACAATTAATTTCCCATTAAAATAGGACGATTGTAATTTAATTTTCTGGAAGTGAAAACCAACTTTTTAACAATGTAAACCACCTTTGGTGTTCTCTAAGATTAGCTTTCCAACGATATAAATTTTCCCAAATCCCTCACCCGGATCTCAAGATATGAGCTTGTGAAGTTGAGTTGTCACACAGGCCCATTAAAAATAAAGCTGACTGATATTTTAATTTATGAGAAAAATATATCGATTTTCAACACTTGAAACCTATACCACCATCTTCTACGTCGAAATACTTTTCCAACAATATAGAGTTTTCTACAAACAGAGGTCGGGAGCTCAAGATATAGCCTTTGCAAGATCGTGACTCAACCACCATCGATCGAGTTCGATTTGTAAATGTGGGCCCTTGATTTAATTTCAACCTCCTTTGTTGAATTTCAACTTTTCTTCATTATTCTTATCCCACATGTACGAGAATAAAATATTCTTAGTGGTATATAATGTTAAGTGTAACATATACTTGACAAGAAATAAAGAAGAGAGGAGATTATGGAGCTTGGATGATTCGACCCTTGGAAAATTATTGAATATAATAATAATTTTGCATACTCGGTCAACCACCTATCTGCCCAGTCAGCAATGATGAGTCACCCAACCAAATGTTTCCACATGTCATCACTCGGTAGGCCAATAATATGCCATATGTCATCCAATAGAATCATGCCATGTGTGGATGTATCTCATTGGTTAATAAAGTGCCATGTGTCACTTGGAGATGTTCCTCATAGAACTTAGGATAGGAAAAACATTATTAAAATAATATGGCGGGTTTGCGGGTTTACATGAATTCAGAGGTAGGTGAGGAAATCACCACGGACCTGCGGTAATACATAGTAATAAATGAGTGTGAAAAATTCTAAGTGTAGGTGAAGTGGAGAGGAGAGGTAAATAGTAGTAAAATGAAGTTGTAAAATGTTCTAAGTTTTGAGAATCGGTCGGACGAACTTGCATATAACATATGATATAAATATTATCAACCCTCAATAACCTGTGAACCCGCGACAACTCATATATTTGGCTAAGTGTTGGAGGAGTTGCATAGTAAAGAGTAGTAAAAAGAGTTGTGTGTATTATGAAGGTGGCAGAAGTCAAAGTGCATTTTGAGGGTAGCGGAGATAAAACATACTCTTAGGAAATATCACCAACCCGTGAACCCACGGTAAGCCATAGTAAATTAGACAAAGTCTGGAAAGTATATAATGGGTCACGTGAAATATGGAAAGAAATATGGAAAATATGAAAAATGAAAAGAAATATATGAGAAATAAATGAATTATATGAAATTTGGGAAAGGAAAAAGGGGAAAGGAAAGAAATGGAAAAATGAAATAATGAAAAGGAAAAGGAAAATAAAAAGAAATGGGAAAATAAAGGAAAAAGAGAAATGAATGTGAACGTGGAAAGGAATAAGGAAAAATGGCCAAGTGTGGAAAATGGTAAGGGGAATATGAAAGTAATGAGACAATGGAAAAAATGACTAAGTATAAAATGAGATAATGAATAGAGGTGAAGGGAAAGGAGAGGAGAGGACATGTCACTTAGAACATTTTTCATATTTCTTCTTGTAATACCTCCATTGGACTTCTGGACAGAAGTATGCGTATCTTGGTCATGGAGACTCCGATTTTGATTAAGCGAAATGCATGGCGAAGCCAATACGGAGGGCTATGCAATGAACATATAATAGTTCAAAAATATACATATCCAATATCGTTATTATTATTATTATTCCAGGATCAGGAACATATAGGTGACCAAATTTTGGTCAACATCCCCCAAAAAACGAGAACTCTGTAGAGTTCTCGTTAAGTTGGAAACTATGTTTTTTTACGTAAACTCCACTTACACCTAAATTTTCAACTTTTATTATTTATTAAAGTCATATTTATATTTAATCCACTTTCATTTCCATTTTTGTGTAAACTTCATTTCCACTTAACTTTTCCACTTTTTTTATTTATTAAAGTCATATTTATATTTAATCGACTTTCATTTCCACTTTTGTGTAAGCTCTGTTTCCACTTAACTTTTCACTTTTTTATTTATTAAAGAGATAAAAATGTCACATTTATATTTAATTACTTACTAACCTTTGACATATATTTGATCACTTACTAACCTTTGATATCAATGACAATTTATTCAACAATTGATTGAATGAGTGGATCTAACCATTTGTGGATGTTGGAAATTGTTTGGATTTGAAGGGTCATCCAACTTCGGCCTGGAAAGAATGATGATAAAAAAATTCTATGGAATATAGACTACTATGGTGATCTAATAAAATACAGGGTTATCGGTGTTGCATCAACAAATTTTCCTTTAACTACACTCTGAAATGATAGTGCATGAGAAAGTATTCAAGAGGGCGACTTGCCAGTATTCGTTATGTTCATCATGATCCTGTCTCAACAGAATATACAGTCACCGAGACAAATCGACTTGACCAATGTAGTAATTGAAATTGTCTCATTCTTTCATTTTCATTATTTCATTCTTTCAAAGCACTCGACCAGGTGATCCCATGTATTCTAGTAGTCCATTGTGTTCCTATAACTTAGTATTCCTGTATCTTTTATTGCAGTTCCATGTCATACTCCACTATGGTACTTCTTGTCTTCATGTTGACATCAATTCCAACACGATATTTCTATCATGATCGAATAAAGAGAATCCTATCATATGACACCACACAAAGAATGGTTATGTGAATATGAAGGAGGAGATGTGTTCTTTTGGGATGTCTCAACAACCAAAATTGTTGTACGAGGAAGAGTCTGACTGATACTACAGGATGGGAGGAGTAGAACTCTTTTAGGTGTGCTACATATTCCAAGTTTGGAAAGAAACCTATTATCTGTTAGTAAGATGAGTGATGCCGGAGTGCACACTCTATTTCAAAAGGATACATGAAAAATGGTCAGAGGTGTGATGGTCTTAATAAAAGGAGTTCAGATTAGAACCTTATACAAGTTATTAGGGAATGTCGACTTGAAGAGATGCAAAAACATCATTTTTATTGAAATTGAATCAACTTTGACTCATCATCGACTAAGTCTATTCCAACCGTCTCAACAAGTCTTCATCAAATTGACTCGACCATGTTATGGCACATGAGTGTTGGTGCAATTTATCATCATTAAATAAATCTCCAAGCATTTAATTATCAATCTGAGGTTCGTACGCTTACAAAGCACGCGCACTGTATGTGCAGAATTGAAGTGTAATTAAGTTAATCTAACCCCCCCTTACTAATTACTAATTACTAATCTAATTCCCCCCTTAAGATAAATTGCTGAAATCAAATTAATCTAGGATAATATTGAATGTAAATTGCATGAAATGATCTAACTAGGAAAGAAGGAAATTGCATAAGGAAAGACAACATGTGAAGACAAACAAGACAACATAACACATGTGAGCTCACATCAACAATAAATCAATATTTCATTATAATGATAAAATCAACTCTATGACAAAATGATGAAAGAATGAAACAAAGTCTATGAAACAAAGCTAAGATCCCTTTTCATTTCTAATCAAAAGCTAATAAAATTCTAATAATCTCCTTCCTAACTTAAGACTCCCTTAATGGAGAGAGGGCACTCTTTTTTATACATGAGAGTTTTGAAAATAAGATAAGGATCTCATAATTGTAGATCCACTATTCTCTCAACCTATTTCCCATTAATACAAAATATAATCCCTTTAAATCCTCACACATATCTCTGATATATTTTGGATAAGATATGTTATCCAAATCTCCACGATCTTATCCTTTGGAATAGGTTTGAATAATTATCTCCTTGAAATGGTGGAGGAGATATACATGAATTATTTTGAATTAATCCTTCACATATTCCTACACATTACAAAGCTCACATATATTTGAGACATTAGTGAAAAACATGTTAATTTCTAATATTTAATCACAAATTCACTTATAATACTAAAATGAATAAAATGGAAAATAATAAGGTGAAACCCAAATATAATTATGGAAATGGTATGATAAAAGGTTTATTAGGACCACGAAATGTAAGGAATGGTAAAAGGAAAAGAGCATATAAATGTGACATTTCTGAGTCCTAACATCCCCCCAAATGAACTTGTTGCATGTCCTCATGCAACCATGCATGGATTTTCTTAGGAACTTTTGGCATTCAGACTTTGGCTTTGATTGATGATGTCTTTTCAATAAGGAATATTTCCAGGATTTGAAATACAAGAGTAGAAACATGTAAAATACATGTGTAACATCATGTAATACATGTATAACAACATGTAATACATTTGTAAAAACATGTGAAATATGTGTAACAACATGTGAAATTTTCTTATGGTTGGTTCTTATGTGACAACCATGAATACAAAGAATGTTGGTTCTTGTGTTAACAACATTCATTTCACTTATTTGTTTTCTTGCTGCAATAATTTAGTCATATACTCACTGGAAATAATAATAAGCTATCAATGTGCATAAAAAAACAACATTGTGTACAAGAAAGCCCTTTCTTTATCTTTATGAATCATGCCAATATGTATATAAATCGAAATGAAACAAAGTGTCATTGGAAAATAAATGTTAGTGAATCATAAATGGAATGATGAGATGGTAAAATGGAATAATGGTAATGAATATGTAGTGAAATAGTGCCCCCCCCCCCGCCCAACTGAAGTGGTTGCATATCCTTATGCAACTTGGCATAGGTTATGAAAGTGAAAAAGGAGGTAGAACATGGTGAGGGAATTTTCCAAAGTTATTCATTACTAGAAAATAAGGAATTACATGATTAAAGATTAGAAAAGAACATACCTCCACTTACCCAAGAATGATGATGAACAATGCAAGAGGAATATTGTTGATGCTGATGCTGGAGCATGGAAGATGTGACTACTACAGGATCATGAAAATCGAACTACTAATGTTGCTGCTACTGTAACTGGATCATGGGAAGTGAAGGAATCTGAACTGCTACTGCTGAATCATGAAAAATGTGGAAGGCAGAGAATGTGGAGTTGTGGTATTCTCATAGATCTGAAATCAAACTGCTGTAACTATTGACGGGATCATGAAAAAGTGTATAGTCTTCACCCACTACAAATTGATGGTACAATTCTAGTCATGCGAATAAATGTGTCAATGTCGAGCATGAAGAAAAATCATTGGATTATCGACCATTGATGAATGTCGTTAACCAATGCGAGACAAACTCACTAGTGATGTTAATGAGTGCCAAGGTACTTGAGTACATCTTGCGAAGTGTGAATAGATGAGTTGATGTTGAGCCACTTGCAAAATCTAATGATCATGGGGCATTGATGTATTCCCATGATTGTCGGCAAGAGAACTTTCCATTAAGGCATGCAAGCCTCAAGGTACTCAAAAGGAACTCTAGTCTATATCCCAGATAATGTGTCGAGGTCGATGGGACAAGAATGTTGAAAGGTGGGCCTTAAGGAATCCCACATCAGTCAATGTGAGTTTATAAAATGATTGGTAGGACTATAGATGTAAAGATCTCAGTAGCAACAGGGTTTATGGCAAGGAAATCAAGGCAATGTGATCATGGAAAGGGAACTTGGTTGGTTTTATTGATAAGGAAAAAGAACTAAAAAGAAGGAAATGATGTATGCAACTCAGAAAGATAGGGAGGTGCGAAGTCATGATGGATAAGGCAATGGGAGATGGCTTCACACAGGGATGACCAATGTGCGTTAGAAGGAAAAATGGGGGTAAACATTCATGACGCAAATAGGTTTATGGGAGGTTTCTATGTAACAACAAACATCATGATGTTTGTGATGGGTAATAGCTCCTTCAAGTTGTGAACAAACATGTTTTTTTTTTCCAGGAAAATATTGTGATTCTCGAAAATCATTGTGGCATGGAATATGAGCATATTGTTCCTGCAATCAATCTTAGTACTAATCCTGCAATCAAACTTGTGAGAACAATGTAAAATATAAAATGAAAGAAGTATAAATGCAAACAAATTCAGATAGAAAATAAATGCAATTATACCTTGTTGTCCGCACTTGTTGGTTTCTTATTAATTGCCGCCAAAGTGACTTAAAAGAAAAACAAAGGAATGTTAAAAGTAAAAACATGTATTGAAATTGTTTTCAGAAATGAATTAAAATGTCCATTTGCAATTTTTATAGTTTTATAATTTTTATGTTGTTTGTTTTTTATAATTTCTTTTCTTTGTTTGTTTTATAACAAAACAAAACACACACACACACACACACACACACACACACACACATACATTTAAATACAATTTTTGTATTTTATTTATTTATTTAATTTTCTTAGGAAAAACAAATAAACAAATAAATAATTTTTATTATTATTTACAAAACAAACAAAGAAATAGTTTTTTTAAATGTATTTATTCCTAACAAAAATAAACTACAAAATTAAGAAAAATAAACTAGAAATTTTTTGTTTTGTTTTCCAATTTTTTATTGTTGCTTTTAATTTTTTTATTATTGTTTTTTTTTTTTTTTTTACAAAATAAAACAAAGAATCTACACATCGGCCCTTCTCATTTACATGAAACATAATCTATATCCTACACAACTTCAGAGTCCAATGCAAAATAATGCTCTCCATGAACAAGCTCCAAATCATGTGTCGAATAATATCTAGAATCAACAACTTGTTGAATATTCTAATAATCTCACATGAAGTTGGGCCTGCCAAATCTCACTGTAAATACCTTACCCCTGATGCGACATCATCAGCCTTGAATATTTCTTTCTTAGCACCGCGGATTGGATGTGATGGCTGTGACGTTCGTGCAAAGACAGTACTGCAGAAAACATGTTTCATCAAGTTCTCAACATTTCTTCTACCAATGAGGATATAACTCCGCTTTTCCAAAATTGCCTCCTTGTAAGAGGTTCGGTAACTTTTATTACAAAAGATCCTTCCTTCTCCCAACCTCCACTGAAACTGTATCAGTTTACCTGAAAATATTGATCATAAAAATCAAGGCAACGAGGATGAGGAGATAATGAAATTCGTTAGTGAATCAACCATGCTCTGATTTTATTGTTGCATGGGTCATTAGTTCTTTCATTCACAGCGTAAAAATGACGTACTTGGAAAACAATAGTTTAAAAAGGATCCCTGCACTTGTACAAAATTTTTAACCATACCTTGGCAGAGTGTTTCATCAGAGTCGAGAAAAGTTGAGGAGCCATTGTACAGAGAAGAACAATTGCTAGGACCACACACTTTATTCCAGGAAATTTCTCCATCAACTATGTGAAAACGTACTATTGAACTATCAGCCAGCTCCAAAAAGATCTAGGCCTCCATTGGAAAACCGACCATTCCGAAATTTGGCTCATTCATGGTCCGAAAAATCAAAACTGCTCTCAAACCAAGCAAAATGTTTAAAAACCACTCACGAGTTACTAAATGAGACCCTTCTACACAAAACCCATGTGCCAGATTTTTAAAATTCATCCCTGTTTGCTCATAAATTTCAACCGAAGTTGACTGTCTGCAAATGCACGTTAATTGACGAAAAATTTCAGAGAAAATTATTGTCCATCCAGAACACAATGAGAAGAGAGCTAATAAACAATTATTGGACTGGATTGCCCAATACGTGGAATTCAAGGTCCGGATAGGTTTAATTAACAATTTATGTTTGTGATTGTGATGTCAAGTGATAGATTTAATTTTGTCATCCACCAATGGCTAAAAACTGATGACTATGAATCCCGAATTGAGTGCATGGATATCTTGAATTCAATTAAACCTTGGACTAGATCTTGGAAAGAAAGGGAGTCATGGATCTTTCTGTTAAAATGGGATCCAAGATCCATCTAACTTTGATAGGCTAAGAAGTTATTGTCAAATGAAGTCAGACATAGAGCCAAATCACCATATTTCATTAAATACAATGATTCAATCTTGGTTGTACGAGATATTTTACTAACTTAAAACCAATTGAATCTTCCTTCCATAATCAATCCATATTGCAGGAATCTCTGATTAATTATAGTGCCATGGCAACAAAAATGGTTATCGAGATTTGTTTTTTTGTTGAGATTTTTTTTTTAAATTATCGCTAAGATTTTGGAAATGATAAGGGAAGATCTACAAAGTAAAGAAAACCGATTTTGATTTTGTTTTTCATTAATTAATCTCATATCCAGGTTCTAATTACAGATTTCGATCAAGGTAGAAGGATGGAGACAAATCATGGCAATCAAGATGAACCTACGGTTTCATATTTTATTATTTTTGCAGGTTCAATTTGTAGGGTTCACTCCAAATCAAAAGGTGAAGGCTAGTCTAGGCAGTCGAGGCAATTACATTTGTGGATTGATGTGAGCAGGTGAAAGTTTCGTATGGAGGCGAGATATGGCATCCCTGATACTCACAACAGACTGAGAATTTAAAAATGAGAAGAGCGCGGGCGTGACACTATTTAACCACTGTGGCAGCAAAAAAATCATTGTCTCAGCATGGAAAAATGTCACTGTATCAGCATGGAAAAACGTCACTGTATCAACATGTAAAATTTCGCTGTTTTATTCATCTAATTTTTATACTTGCAGGTCCAGGATGAACATGCAATTTTTATTTTATATTTTTAAATTGGTTTCTAATAAAAATTAAACTTGAAAAAGTGTAAAACAAAATAATATATATATATATATATATATATATATAGCAAATGGATTAAATGCATTAAAAATTGGAGATGAAAAATAGATTAGGCAAATTAATTTTATCGTCCACAATCAAAAGTATTCCTGAAAATTGTTGGAGGCATCCTAATTTTTGATCCTCGCAATCTCTCGAAGCGCGGAGGAGAGCATACTTATTCTAAAACAAAAACAAAATTGAAAATAAAATCCTACCTACTTTATACTAATTAGAAATTAGAATTTAATTACGTGTAATTAAATTTCCAGTGGAGCCATTCACGTAATAGTAATAAAAATATATCCATGTGAAAATTTTCAAATGAAATATAGAAATTTACAAGAATAAACGAATTTTGTTGCTGTAACAACAAACTAACTAAATAAAAATAAAAAAGAAATTTATCTAAACGAGTACTCACCTGGAACCATTTCTCGATATAGCTTTCATAGGCGTGATTTCCCTCGCTCAGATCTTGCTGTAACTCCTCTTCATCTTCCTCAATCTCCTGTTCAAATGTTTGTTCGTCACCAGATGCGTAGGAGTCTTCAAATGTTAAATCTTCATTTGTTCCTAGACGAGTAAGAGAATCTTTAATTCCTGTCAAGATCTCCTCTTCCAGAGAAGAGAATATCCTGACTTTCGCGAGGACCTGAGTGAGTAGTTCCAAGCTGAAACTCATTTTTAAACCATGTTGAAAAAGGGATTCTTAAAACACCCAAAAATAAAAAACAAATTGCATAAAAATCACACTCTGCAAAAAAAATTAAACACTCATGCTGAAAACAAATACTCTTCACAGTTGGGAAAATCAAGCACACTTGCTGAAATTGAAATCACACTTGCGGAAATTGAAATTCACACTTACGTAAATTGAAATTCACACTCTAGAGTTGGCAGGGAGAATATGAGGATTCTCCACTCAAGTAACTTCTATGAATCCTTACCAATGCATGTAAATCATACTTGCAGTAAATTGAAACACACCCTAGTGTACACTTGCAGAAAAATCAAGCTAAACTTCAATTCATTGCGCTTTCCTCGACAACGACGCCAAAATTTTGGTGCAATTTATCGTCATTAAATAAATCTCCAAGCATTTAATTATCAATCCGAGGTTCGTACACTTACAAAGCACACACACTGTATGTGCAGAATTGAAGTGGAATTAAGTTAATCTAACCCCCCCTTACTAATTACTTATTACTAATCTAATTCCCCCCTTAAGCTAAATTGTTGAAATCAAATTAATCTAGGATAATATTGAATGTAAATTGCATGAAATGATCTAACTAGGAAATAAGGAAATTGCATAAGGAAAGACAACATGTGAAGAGCAATAAGACAACATAACACATGTGAGCTCACATCAACAATAAATCAATCTTGCATTATAATGATATAATCAACTCTATAACAAAATGACGAAAGCATGAAACGAATTCTATGAAACAAAGCTAAGATCCCTTTTCATTTCTAATCAAAAGATAATAAAATTCTAATAATCTCCTTCCTAACTTAAGACGCCATTAATGGAGAGAGGGAACTCTCTTTTATACATGAGAGTTTTGAAAATAAGATAAGTATCTCATAATTGTAGATCCACTATTCTCTCAACCTATTTCCCATTATTACAAAATATAATCCCTTTAAATCCTCACACATATCTCTCATATATTTTGGATAAGATATGTTATCCAAATCTCCATGATCTTCTCCTTTGGAATAGGTTTGAATAATTATCTTCTTGAAATGGTGGAGGAGATATACGTGAATTCTTTTTAATTAATCCTTCACATATTCCTACACATTACAAAGCTCACATATATTTGAGACATTAGTGAAAAACATGTTAATTTCTAATATTTAATCACAAATTCGCTTAAAATACTAAAATGAATAAAATGGAAAATAATAAGGTGAAACCCAAATATAATTATGGAAATGGTATGATAAAAGGTTTATTAGGACCATGAAATGTAAGGAATGGTGAAGGGAAAAGAGGATATAAATGTGACATTTCTGAGTCCTTACAATGAGGATGGGACACATTAAAGAACAAAGACTTCGAGCTATGTGCAATAAAGGTATGGTCAAAGATTTCCCAAAATGTAATTTAGAATTCGACTTTTGTGAACATTGTTTATATGGAAAACAAAGTCGAGTGAGGTTCCCATCTGGAGTGACAAGAGAAAAGGGGATTCTAGAATTGGTTCATAGTGATGTGTTTGGCCCTATAACAAATCCTTCACTTGGTGGATCCCTATATTATATCTCCTTCATAGATGATTTTTTCAGGAAAACATGGATATATTTCTCGAGGAAGAAATTAGAGGTTTTCGAGAAATTCAAAGAGTTTAAATCTCTTATAGAAAACTAGATAGGTAAAAAGATAAAGGCGTTGAGAATTGATAATGGTGGTAAATTCTGTGGAAATGATTTTGAGTGGTTATGCAATCACTGTGGCATAGAACGCCAAAATACCACACCATATATCCCACAACAAAATGGAGTTGTTGAAATAATGAACAAAACATTTATGGACAAGGGAAGGAGCATGCTCAATGGTGTTAGGCTTGCACAAAAATTCTAGGCAGAGGTAGTCGACATTAAAAAATATCTAGTGAATACGTCTCCTTCATTAGTTCTAGTTGACTCGAATCCACATGAGGTATGGTATGGTAAGAATCCTTCTCTTTCACATCTCAAAGTATTTTGATATGATGCATTTGTTCATGTTCCCAAGGAAAAGAGGAGCAAGCTGGACAAGAAGGCAATCAAATGTATTTTCATTGGATATGAAGAAGGAATGAAAGGATATAAGCTCTGAGATCTTGCATCAAGGAAAAGAGTGTACATTCAAGTTGTGGTATTCAGATAAGTCACAGGGAAGTATGAGTCTAAACTGGTTCAAACAGAGAAAAAACCAGGGAAGGTAAGGTTTGAATTGAGGAGCAATACACTAAAGGAATGCTAGTTTTCCCGTTTGGGTTTCTAGGGTAAAATATCTGTTTTATGTGTGATTACTTTGTTATTTATTTATTTTTTAAATCTATGTTCCTCTCTTCTATTAGGTTTAGTGTGGTGGTATATTTTCCTAACAATGGTGGACCATTCAAAATCCTGGAGAGGATTGGTCATGTTGCATACATGCTTGCATTATCTACATCCATGTGCATTCATAATGTATTCCATGTGTCTTTGCTTAAACTGAATGTGCCTATTGCTAATCATGTAATTGATTGGAATGTGATTCAAGTGGATAAATAAGGTGACTTTTGAGTTCATCTAGTGTGCATATTGGACAGGAAATTCAAGCTACTATAGAATCAAGCAATAGGATGGTAAAGGTCGAGTGGACATATTATGGTCCTAAAGATGAAATGTGGGACCATGAGGATGCCATGCAGGAGGAGTACCACATCTTTTTGGAGACTTTTGAAGAATTTTTCTTGTACATGTGTATATAATGCACTAAGGACAATGAAAAAATAGGGGGAGGGGAATGTAATACCCCTAGGCCGAACCCCAAGTTGTAAATGTACATATGATTTATAGGCTAGAAATCTAGAATGTTTTGGGCCAGAGTGCCTTTGTATATATGTTTTGAGGCCAAGCGTTCATATGTGATTTAGGCCAGAGATCCATGAGTTGAAAGGCCAAAAATACTAACAAATGTAATATACATGATGATATTAATAAAATACATCACTACTAAAGACCAAATCAGAAAAAAATAGTATGGGGGGATAGGAATTCATGAGAGGGAAAGGGAGTTAAGTATCTAGGAATAAGGGCTAAGTCAAGGGGGTTCAAGCCAAGAGAATATTATAATATTATTCCTAAATTCAAAATTCATGTGATATAATTTCATCTGAAGTTTCTAAAGGTTGGGAATGAATCACCAAGTGGAGTCAAAGGAAGTTCATAAGGTGAAAAGTGTCAAGTTAAGAGAATGCAAATATATTGTTGGGAATTAATGTAATTCCATCATTCACTCAATCATTCATTCCATAATCCATACCTTTGTTGATAGAGCTAGGAAGATTCTTATTACCTTGTAAGTCCTTGGCAGTTTGGTTTGAAGAAATAGGTTGTCAGGATTGTGGATAATTCTCTTTTGGTGAGAGAATTTATGGGCTCGTGGGTATTGAGCCTTGTGTTCCAGGTGCTACAAAGCTATGAGACTTCCTAGATAACCGATTTTTGAAGCCTTGGAAGGGAAGTGGTACAACCAAAGGAATATTGAGCAGAGAAGGGGTACACTTCCTAGGGTGGGACAAACTATGGGGAATGAGAGGTTGTGAGCTAGGAACTATTGCTAGAGTTAGCACCTTGGCCTGAGATTTATTGCGATGTATGTTATACCTTGGTTTGTCTTAGGAATCATTTTCCTTGGTGGAGTCATAGAACCAACTCGAGGGTGACATGTTGTTGAAAGTGCATGACCAATAGAGTCTACGGTTGGGAGGAACGCCTGAGGTATGCAATCAGTCAGTGATTTGATTAAAATGTAAGTGTATTTATATGCTGTTATGATGTATATGTGTTATTTATATTTAATTATGTTATGTTGTGATTGTATATAATTATGCATATATTATTTTTTCTAGAACTACATAATTGTGTTCATATGCAGGGAATTTAGTTATTAAATGGTATTAAAGGAAAAATTTTGTGTGGTGTGGCGCAACCTTGGTGGTTGGCGATGTTACACTTTCACTGGGTCTTCCTGTAGGGGTTTCAAATTTACTCCCACATGTTTTTAACTCCTTTTCTTAAGCAAGAAAACACTCTACCAAGGACCCCAAACAAAGGTTTTATATCGTGTAACCCTTCCATTTCAATAGGAAAGGAAAACACAGGGTTATCATCCTGTATTGGCCTTTATTACAAAAGTATTACAGTTAATTCATTACCTCTTTTTACAAGGATATTGGATAATTAATTAAACTTAGAATTGACATTCATTTATCACATGCAAACTATTATTGAGAACATGTAAATAAAACCACTGATAAACATTCAATGGACATGTAAATAATACTTATATGTTCAATGATGAATTTAACCAGCCAACTAACTAAGGGTGAAGGAATATACGCCCAACCATAGGATATGTTTCACTTTGTATTTCTACAACAATCCACTCCCGTGCTAGGCCATGATACCACTAGGGAACTCTCACAATTGACTCAAAAATTCAAGGAATGGATTAGGAAGGTTACTCTCCTTCATTCCACTAGCAACAATAGAAGTTTCCCTCTTCCCACTGAGCTCATGACCTCCAAACGTTTATCAGATGTATTCCCAACTTGTTTTCCTCTGCATAAGAGAGTCCCTTCTCTACTACACAGTCCCTTGACAACCTCCCCTTACCAATGTCAGTTTATTTCTAGCCAACACCAAGTTGTGGCTCTCTTTTTCTCCATTCTGGATATGGGTCTTCTCTGTTCCAAGGTGACCATTCAATTCTTGGGAAATATTTGTATTTTCTTCAAAAAAAATTCCTAGATATTTTTTACCACTCAGAGTTGTGTGCGTGAGATCCTTTTCTTATTGTATCACCACATGTTTGTGATTTTGTGAATCATCTCTATGTGTGATTGTTCTTTGTTCTTCTGTGTGGGTTCAGTCTCTATGCATTTGCATGCTCTATGTATTTTTCCTCTGTGTGATGCTTGTGTTCTCATCTTTGCACCCTCTAGTTCTTTTCCCCTCTTCCTCCTCATTCCTTAGGATCCCCACTCACTTCTATCATAAGCAAGCTCCCAAGGTCAAGCTCCCAATTCAAAGGGGAATGCATCTATTGCGTACTTCTGGTTGATGCTACAACCAACCCTTTACTTTTCCAAGTAAAAATTTTGAAGGTAGTTATAACTGCTCCAACCACCTAGCTTGCATGCCATTAACATGTTCCTTGTGGTCAAGGTAAAAACGGTATTTTGGGAAAGTTATGCATTCAAGGTTATGTAGGTATAGGTTGGATTGTTGAGAAAGCTTCCTATTTTCCTCATTAAAACTTCCCAGTTCCACCTCACCAGTCCCACTAGTGGTATCATGGCCAATATTGTAAGGCTTCCCTCATCAATCAATTGTTTGGCTTCTGTATTACACATTTACATTGTTTACAAGCCATGGAATGGAAATCATTAATCATGATTAATTACATATAATCAGGGGTTTAAAAATGGGGTGTTACATTCCCCTCCCCCTTCAAAAGGAACATCGTCCTCATTGTTATTTTCATCTCAACAACACCTAGCATGTCTTCATATTTCAGTTTCTTCAATAATGTCTTCCTCTCCTTGGTTTAGTCTTCTCCTAAAATTCTAGCTTTTCATTAGTATGCCTACACCAGTCATCAAATATCATGTGTTAGCACATAGGATGTATAAGGGGTCAATTTTTTGAAGCTTCTAGTTTTTAGTCATAGGGTATTTTTATTTTAGGTTTTTTGAGTCATTTCTTATGTCAATAAATAATGTTTTAATTGTTTCATGATCCAGATGGATATTGGTGGCCACCCACCTTTCCAACTAGCTCAAAACAGTTTTCTGACATTTTTGGCAATTTACTATTTTTAGCAGTTTTTCGGGTCCTGAACTTCGGGAGCCATTTTGAGGCCCTAAACGACGCTTTTTGGGGTATAAATTTCAT
>JASDQU010737650.1:245234-276794 GCA_032191745.1 Picea mariana
ATAATGAATGGTCCAGATTTACAATGAAATTACAATATACATTTACAAGGAAAATTTTCCTTCGGGGGCTTCGCCCCCGAACCCCTGCTAGGGGCTCGCTTGCCCCCAGACCCCCCAGTCGGGGGGATAGCCCCCCCGGACCTTGTAGAGGGGGTACCCCCCCTTTGCACTCCCCCGCATGGAAGAGTGTACATACTTCTGGGGTGTAAAAACTTCATGGGGTATAAAGATGACTAAAAAACACAAGACCTTTGAGTCAGGAATATAATCAGGCTCCACAACCAATAAGGAATCCCTTTACCCTGGGTGGAGTTCAATCCCAGCTCGGGGGTGATTCACTGTTGAGAGTGATGAACAGTGTATTCTATGGATGGGAGGTTCGTGGATGGTCTGTAAGCAGTTGGTGATAGTCTTTCTAAGATAAGTACCAATTGTATGATATATGGATATGTTGTTTTGTTATTTACATGCCTATGTTACGATTTTATCATATATGTGACTATGATTGCTTGTGTTCTTATGGGTAGTTTCCTGTAAATGATGCATATCGGTAATTACTGTTATTTTAATATAAAAGTCGTATGTTACAGAAAGTAATTGTTTGTTTATGTTTAGATGTAAAGCCTCCGCGAGCGTGATGTATTTATATGTTTTAGTTGCATGCAGTCTAAAGAGTAAATTTAGGTGGCGTTACTTAGTTGACTACTGGGTATGCTAATGTATGTTCCGCAGTATGGGAATGAAAGTGTTCCCTAGAGTAGCATGGCCCGACCTAATGGCTAGGAATGTTACTGACTGGCGTCAGAGCATGAGTGGTTGCTCTAGAGTGGTGTACCCCGACCTCAGGTTGGTCAGGGGGATCGTTACAGTATGGTATCAGAGCCTCAGTTCAAAAATGAGCTTGGATGGGCCAGAAGGGTGCAATTGAAGTGAATATTCATAGAAAAGTAACTTTGAAGTGACCAGAATTAGAGTCATAGAGTGTCCTTGGAAAAGGTTGGCGTACTGGCACACATGGTAAATTTGGCACCGCGCAGGAAACCGTGGCGTGCCAGTGTCCGCGGTAAATTGTGGCGTCGCGCAGAAGATTATTATGTGTAGATGCATGCGTTGAAATTAGCCTTGCATGGTAAGCACGCACATAGTAAGGTGCACATGGTGTGCGCAAGTATTGCTTAACGCAGAGGAGTTTTGTTGGTATGCACATAAGTATGAGTATAAGTTGTTTCACGATGGTGTATTCAGTAGTGTGCGCAGATATTTGAGCGTGAAGGAATATGTTAAAATTGACATGGTGCATGCATAGGATGAAAATGCATGTGGAATATCGATGCACAATATTGAAACATTGCGCAGTGGATATTGGCACACAACGCCAGAGTAGTGCGCGTAAGTAGTCGGTACGACGAAGAAGAAATGCACAGTAGATTTAAGTGCACGAAAAAGCGTTTACCTTGTAATATTGCTATGCACGATAATATAAATGAATAGGTCAAGTTAATGCATGCGAAGTCGCTTGGACGACGAGGAGTCTGAGTTTAAATTGCATAATAATAAAAGAAAATTAAACACATAAGCGCATTGAAGCATTAATTAAAAAGAATTCCGAATTTTAATTTCTTCTGATTTAGACAGATGAAAATAAAATATAAGATTACAACAAAAACTTATTATAAAAGAAAACAAGAGTCATAACATCACCAGATAGAAATTGTAATAAAACAGTCTAAAATCCATTTCTGTATTTATATAATCATATTAATCACAAAATTACAAAAGGGTGATGACAGCAGTTAGCCTGTTGTAAAAAGGGTCGTTGAAGAATAGGCCTATCATCTCTTGTACTCTTTACATCTGCTACCGGCTGTTCAAAATTCGTTGAGACATGCTTATCTTAGTTGAAGACTTACTTCGTCTTAGCAATCTCTGCCTTTAAAGAAGATTCTAACCAGACCGATTGATTTTCTCCAACACTTTCAGCCGCTTCAACCGTAGATTACTCCTTCATATGCCGCTTACTCCTTTTCTTCTTAGCGGCTAGCATGTTGATGACTAAATCCTTTATAGTGGGATTCAACCTAACTTCCAATCGTGAGTCTATAATCGGCTCTTTGTGGAACTTAGTTGCTAGAAGGTGCGCAAGGACCCTTTCCTCCTTATTCCCAGGAAATCCTAGCATGTTGCTCGAATAACCAGTCTCACTTGACTTAGCTTTGTCCATGTATCTCAGGTTGGGGATACCAAAATGTGTCTTTACAGAGAGAAGGAAGTCAAGCAGCTTGAAGATTACTATGGTTATGTATACACATATATATTCATACTTGGGGAGAGGTAATTATAGAACTCCATTTATGAAGCGCAGATAGATTACGTACAAAGAGCGTTGGGTTTCCATGCTCGGTCAATCCATTTAGAATGATTAGCTTTTGAGTTCATTACATGGCGGCGTTCAGTTGACGTCAGATGGTTGCAAAGTACCTAACGAATGAAGTAGGGTGATCTGACTATCCATTGCCCACTCCACGAGTGGTGGATTTGACATGTTGAGACATGTAATACCACGTCTTGGTGAAAGTGGTTTCGACAAAACCACCTTCTTGCGCAAGTGTATCTCGGAAGGCACTGCGCGTTAGCGTTCTTGAGACTTGGGTCTTATCTATAATTTTTGTGGTGATAACACCAGGAAACCAGGAGTGATAATGCTGATGTGTATGTTGAATCAAAATGGTGCATATTCTCATGAATTGCTGATTTGTTAGTCTGATTAGTTTCGATGGATGCACGTTTTGCAAAATTAACAACAACTCGGTCAGGTCAGACCAGTGCAAAGTCCATAGGAATGGAAGAGGCATAGGGGAATTACAGTCATCTAGAGAAGAGCAGAGGGATGGATTTCCATTTGGGCATGGAAGGAACGAACTCCAACGGACATGGAGAAGAAAGGAATGAAGATATGAATATGGCGAGACCATGAAGGATTTGCAGAAGGATGTCCAAAGCCATAAAGCTGATAATGAAAGGCTTATGAAAGCCAAAGAGAAATAGGATGACTTCAACATGAAGCTATTGGAAGGTTTGAACAGAATAGAGAAGAAATTGGTTAAGGAGAGTGACTCAAGTAGATATGAGAGTCACAAATCTTCAGAGGAGAAGGGAGAAGTAAAAAGTTCTAGTAGACATCACCATCATCCCCATAGGAATTCTCATAAGAGAGCAGGCAAAAAATCAAGTGTATCCCCTGTCAGAAGGTATAAGAGATATGGGGTGGATGAGCTGGGAGGAGAAATGAACAAAATCAAACCTCCTACATTTGATGGTGAGCAAAAGAAGGATGAAGATGCCGAAACATGGTTGCTAGGCATGAGGAAATATTTTCAATTGCATAATTATTCTTCTCATGCTGAAGGTAGAATCACTATCTATCAACTCAAAGGAAAGGCCTCCATGTGGTGGGATCAACTTGTGCAGGTACATCACATTGTAGAGAAAAGTGTTACTTGGAGAGAATTCAAGAAGTATTTTGAGAAAAAGTACTTGACCAAGAGATACTATGACAAGAAAATGAAAGAGTTCTTTGAAATCAAGCTTGGAAGTGCAACCATAGATGAATATGAGAGAAGGTTTCTGGAACTGTTGAAGTATGTCTCTTTCATTAAGGATGAGACAGTCAATATGCAACGGTACTTAAGTGGATTGCCATCGTTCATCAGTGACAAAATACAGTATGATGATCCCAAGACATTAGAAGAGACCATAAGGAGAGCTAAATGCTTATATGACCAGCTGAAAGCAAGACCAGATTTCCAAAAGGCTTGGGAAGACAATAAGAAATTCAAGATGGATCAGAGGAAGAAGGGAGCTAAGCCACCATTCTTCAGAAATAATCCACAATGGCAGCAAACACATAAGGAAACCAGAGTGATTGACATAGGGAGTCAAGGGCCAAGACAACCACCTATGCAATGTTGGGGTTGTAAAGGAGACCATAGGTTCAGAGATTGTCCTCACATAGGCGAAAAAGGTAGGTCTGTTCACAATGTACAATGAGCTGAGATAGTAGAGGAAATGGGCAAAAATGTGTCAAGGATTTATGCAGCCCTGGACAACAAGCAAGCAGAGTATCAGTGCCACATGATTGAAGTGGAAGGTATGATCAACAACCAAACCCTTGCTATTTTAACTGATTCAGGAGATAGCCATAGTTATATAGACCCTAATATGTTGGAAAGTTTGAAATTGCCAAGAAGAAAGCATGGGAAATCCTGGTTGGTGCAACTGACTACAGGAGCTAGAAGAAAAGTTAATGAGATGGTTAAGTCCTACCTCATAGACATGAATAGACTAAATACCAGGGCAGATTTGAACATCTTACCCTTAGGTTCCTATGATTGTTTAATTGGGATGGATTGGTTGGACCCACATCATGCTCTATTGGATTGTCATAACAAAGCATTCACTTGCTTGGATGAAGAAGGGAACCAAAGGAAAGTGCAGGGAATTCCCAGGGCAGTAACTGTTAGAGAAATTTCAGCATTGCAGCAGAATAAATGTTATAGAAGAGGATGTCAAATATTTACAGCTCATATGGAGGAGACACCTAAAGACAAGGTGCAAAATTTGGAGGATTATGTAGTCCTGAAAGAGTTTGAAGATGTATTCAAGGAATTACCAGGACTACCCCCAAGGAGAGACATTGATTTCTCTATAGATTTGATTCCTGGAGTAGTGCCAGTATCAAAGACTCCTTATAGAATGAGTATACCAGAATTGAAGGAGTTGCAAATGCAGCTTGAAGAAATACTGAAAAAGGGGTATATATGCCCAAGTGTATCACCTTGGGGTGCCCTAGTATTATTTGTGAAAAAGAAAGATTGAACGTTAAGATTGTGCAGTGACTTCAGACAATTGAATAAAGTGACTATTAAGAACAAATATCCTCTACCAAGGATTGATGACCTCTTTGATCAATTGAAGGATGCAAGGATATTTTCAAAGATATATCTCAGATCAGGATACCATCAGGTAAGAATTAATTAAGAATATATTAGCAATACAACCTTCAGGACAAGGTATGGTCATTATGAGTTCACAGTGGTACCATTTGGATTGTCAAATGCACCAACTGTTTTCATGTGCTTAATGAATGGTGTTTTCTGAGAGTATTTGTACAAGTTTGTCATTGTCTTTTTGGATGACATTCTTATATATTCCAAGTCAGAGGAAGAGCATTAACATCATTTGAGGATGGTGTTACAAGTATTAAGGGAACATCAATTGTATGCCAAATTGAGCAAGTGCTCATTTTATCAGAAACAAATTCATTATTTGGGGCATATCATCTCAAAAGATGGGATAGGAGTAGACCCTGAGAAGGTAGAAGCCATTAGAGAATGGTTAGCACCAAAGAATGTGACAGAGGTCATATCTTTCATGGGCCTTGCAGGTTACTACAGGAGATTCATTGGAGGATTCTTGAAGATAGCACACCCAATCACTTCCTTGCAAAGAAAGGGTATGAAGTTTTAGTGGACGTCAGACTGTGAAATGAGTTTCCAACATTTGAAACAATTATTGACAAGTGCTCCAATACTAAGGATTGTAGACCCAAATGAAGATTTCATTGTATGCACAGATGCATTTAATGAAGGAATGGGTGGAGTCCTCAGTCAAAATGGATTCATGATATGTTATGAATCAAGGAAGTTGAAAGAGCATGAAAGAAACTATGCCACTCATGATTTGGAGTTGGAAGCCATAGTGCATGCCCTAAGGAAATGGAGACACTACCTCATGGGAAAGAGGTTTGAGCTAAGAATAGACCACAATGGCCTACAATATTTATTTGATCAGCCAATTCTAAATGCTAGGCAAAGAAGATGGTTAGAATTTCTAAGCGAATATAATTTTGATATAAAGCATATCAAAGGGAAAGAAAATAAAGTGGTTGATGCACTTAGCAGGAGGGTGCATGAAATATGTGTTACAACCATCAGCATGTATCAGACTGATGTTAAAATCAAAATTCTGGAGGCTGCAAATACAAATCTGCAGTATAGAGAATTGGTAGCAATGCTACAATAGGGTAAGATACTTCAGAAGATGGATATTTATAAGTTGGGAATAGATGGAATACTGCTGCACAAGAACAAAATTTTTGTACCAAATGTCTAGGAATTGAAGCATATAATTTTGCATGAGATGCATAATGCTCCTTACACAGGGCACCCTGGATATCAGAAATTCGTAGCAGTGGTCAAAAGCCAATACTTTTGGCTAGGTATGAAGAGAGAAATTGCAGAATACATCGCTAGGTGTATGGAATGACATAAAGTTAAAACATAGCATAGGCACCCAGCAGGATTGTTGCAACCTTTGCCCATTCCTGAATGGAAGTGGGAAGTGGTGACAATGGATTTTATTACAGGATTGCCCAGAACAGGAAAGCTACATGATTCGATTATGGTAGTGGTGGAAAATCTTACAAAAGTTGCCCATTTTATTCCACTAAAAACTACTCACAAAGCAACAGATGTTGCTAATATTTTCATGAAGGAAGTGGCATGATTGCACGGAATTCCTAAAATGATTGTGGCTGATAGAGACCCTAAATTCACCTCGAATTTCTGGAAAGGATTGTTCAAAGGATTTGGAATGAATCTGAACTTTAGTACATCTTACCATCCTAAGACTGATGGACACACAGAGAGGGTGAATAGAGTGATAGAATATATGTTGAGAATGTATGTGATGGATAAACCATCAAAATGGGAAGACTACCTACATTTAGTAGAATTCGCTTATAACAATGGGTATCAGTCATCATTGAAAATGATCCCATTTGAAGCACTTTACGGCAGAAGGTGCAACACTCCAGTAAGCTGGGATAACCCAGCTGATAGAACAGTAGTCGGGTCAGAATTTCTCAAGGAGATGGAGGACCAAATGTTAAAAATTAAGTAGAATTTGAAAGCTGCCCAAGACAGACAGAAAAGTTATGCTGATAAAAACAAAATCCACAGAGAATTCAAAGTGGGTGATCATGTTTTCCTGAAAGTGAAAGCTAACAGGAGCTCCCTGAAGCTGGGAAGCTGTGCCAAGTTAGCAACTAGATTTTGTGGACCATTTGAAATCCTAGAGAGGATTGGTCCAGTTTCTTATATGATTGCATTGTCTGCATCTATGTCTGTTCATAATGTCTTCCATGTATCATTGCTAAAGAAATGTATACCCGATGCTAATCATGTTATTGATTGGAAAGTTATTTAGGTGGAGCAAGAAGGCACTTTCCAAGTGCATCCGGTGCGCATCCTGGATCGAAAAATGAAACAACTCTAGAATCGATCCATAGGGATTGTAAAGGTAAAATGGACCTGGTACGAACCTGAAGACACTACTTAGGAGCATGAGGATGCAATGCGGGCAGAATAACCGCATCTTTTTGAAGAATTTTGAGAATTTTGTTGTATATGGGTACATGATGCACTGAGGATAGTGCATAAATAAGGGGAGGGGATTGTAATATCCCTCGACCGAACCCAAATGTAAATATAATCCAAGTATATTTAAGCTAGTGAGATGTTTAGACATCATTTTTGTAATACACCTTTCATGGCATGGTGCGCGCATATACTGCGTAGTAAATGGATGTAATGTGCACATTTCTGAATACCGTGCGCAGTAACTAAGGTGCGCAAAACCTTAAAGACAAAGGATACAACGTGCAGTAACTAAGTGCACACAATATTAAGGTCAGCAAACCTTTGTGTATATAATATGCATTATAGAACGGTGAGCTAGTATTATAAGCTAGAATGCTTATGTCTTGGAATCAGGCCAGCGCGCCTAGATGTTAAAGGCTAGAGCACCTACTTTGTACATGAATCATGATTAATATAAAATACATCACTGTGCGTAGACCGACCACGATAAAAGAGATGGGGGACTGAAATTCATCAGTTAAAGGGAGGGCCAAAAGTCAAGGGAATATTATATTAATATTTCCTAAAACATAAAGTATGGATAATTAGTTTATCCTAAGTTCGAAAGTTGGGGACAAGTGGAAAAAAGTAACTTCAGATATGAAAAGTGTCAAGTTGGGGACATGCATTCATATCGTGGGGAAACTTAGCTTAGGGGGGGATTTTTCTCACAGATACCTTACGAACGGGGGAAGGGGGACCATCAGGCTAACCATCACTTTTGACAAAGAGTTCACAGTGATTCCAAAACACACTCAGTTATCCAGTCAATGACTCCATGAACATTTCACTCATACATTTCGTTATCCTTGAGACAACCATTTCACCTTTCCGAAGCCTATTTCCCCATCCTTTTTGGTTGGTGTACCTAGTTAGCTTGGAGCAGGATTGAAGAAATAGGTTGTCAGGCCCATGAGCAATTCTCTGAGTGAGAGAATTGCCAGGGATTGATTTCCGTAGGTGCTAAACTGTAGCTACAATGCTCTGAGACTTTCAGTCCGACCTGTTGTTGAAGCCCTGGAAGGGAAGTGGGGCAGCCGAGGGACTGTTGAGAAGAGAAGGGGCACACTTCCCTGGGTGGGACAGGCATGTGGGTAATGAGAGGTTGTCGGCTGTTAGTTGAGTGAGCACCTGAGACAAATTCTTTCCTATTGTCCATGAGCCTTAGCCTAGATAGGAATCCCTTTACCCTAGGTGGAGTTCAGTCCCATCTCGGGGGTGATTCACTGTTGAGAGTGATGAACAATGTAGTCTATGGTTGGGAGGTTCGTGTGCGGTCTGTAAGAAGTTGGTGACAGTCTTTCTAAGATAAGTACCAATTGTATGATATATGGATATGTTGTTTTGTTATTTACATGCCTATGTTACGATTTTATCATACATGTGACTATGATTGCTTGTGTGCTTATGGGTAATTTCCTGTAAATGATGCATATCGGTAATTACTGTTATTTTAATATAAAATTCGTATGTTACATAAAGTAATTGTTTGTTCATGTTTAGATGTAAAGCTTTCGTGAGCGTGTTGTATGTATATGTTTTAGTTGCATGTAGTCTAAAGAGTAAATTTAGGTGGCATTGCTTAGTTGACTACTGGGTATGCTACTGTATGTTCCACAGTATGAGAATGAAAGTGTTCCCTAGAGTAGCATGGCCCGGCCTGATGGCTGGGAATGTTACCGACTGGCGTCAGAGCATGAGTGGTTGCTCTAGAGTGGCGTACCCTGGCCTCAGGTTGGTTGGGGGGATCGTTACAGATCAACACCAATTCTATTGCTTTGAGCACTCATCCATCCACTTGAGTTTTCTGATCGAGAGTGTGCATATCGAATGAACTCAGCGCTGTGGAGAAGTCAGTCGAGGAAGTTTTAATTGATCTAATGGCCGAGAGAGTGATGTCCATAGGATTTCAGGCTTCATCGAGACGAGGAGTGCAAGCCTCTCCGTCGACTACTCACGGATCCAAACCATCCCGATCGACAACAGAGAAGAGAACCAAGCACAAATATGATCTAGAAAATGTGAATTTAATCCCGACCATCTTACTAGACTACATCCCACCTCTGTCTGGCGTGGTAAGTCATGACAGTGTCTCGAGGGACTTTGATTACACCATGGTTACTGTGTAACTCCCGAGGGGGATACGTCCAGTCAGAACGCAGCAAGATAAGATCGTGACATTGAATTTCAGCAACTTCAACCTAGGTGACTGCAAGAATTGCAACATGCTTTCTCCTTACAAGTATCTGACCAGGACGAAGGGGAAGAAGTCGAAAATAATTCCCCAGCCATGGATTATGAACCTAGCGCAGTCCACCCTCTTGAATGTGATGAATATCCCGCACTCTGGAAGGCATCAGGAGGTTAACGCATGTGTTAAGCTCCTGCTCTCATGTTACCATGGCGGCTATCTATGGCTAGATAGACACATCACAGTCGATCTAACACTGATCCATAGAATCACTGGATTGAGCATGCAAGGACCTAACCCGCAAGACTTCTACCCAGGGAAGGCTTCCGACCATGCCCTGGCACAGAGAATTAAGGACACTTACAACGATGTAGAAAAGGGAACGTGAGGCTACAAGATAGCTTCCATCCAGAATGTTATAGTGCACCTGGACTGCCAGCTGATCGCAGGAAAGCTAGTGAGGAAGAACCGATCTACACAAATCATAGGGTTCGTTGTTGACCTAATCGAGAAATGTGTAGAAGGAATCTAGATGAACTGGGCAAAGTACTTGGTCAACCAACTGGAATTAGACTACCACGAAGCTCATGATCAAGGATATGAGTTCCACTTTAGATGGCTCCTGATCCTCATCGCATTTACCGCTTGGGAAATGCCATAAGGTGCAACCTTCCCAAACATTGAGTCGTTCGATTCGCTCGCTGTGAATTTCACCATGCTTTAGTACTGAAGCGATATGGGAAAATAGTGGCAGTCAAACGTGGTCTTTCATACCTATTATCTCCAACTGAAGAGGGCTATTGAAGCTGTCCCTCGCATGACGTGGAACACCCTGCATTGGTTCTGACCCCTCATGAAGTTCCATATAGATCGACACTTCATTTATATCACCGCGCGCATAGATGAGCACAAAGAAGAGCTTCAATCGTACTACAAGCTCACAGAGGAGGACCTTGAAGAGATCACGAAGGAATAGTCTGCAGTACTCCTCATCCCCGCAGACCCCACAGAAATGTTAGACCCTAAACTAATCGACAACCCTAAGACCACTCATGAAGCAAAGGATCTTCCTGGACCCAGCAGAAGGAAGAAGATCAAAGAGGTCCAAAACTTGAGCAGTGCATCAGAAGGAACTGCTTCAGTTTCACTTGGACGAGGGGGTGATGACGAAGTAGAAGAGACACATGGAAAAGAGGACCAACAGAAGCAAGGCAAAGTAACAACGCCTAGGGACCCTACTGATGAGGTTGATCCCTTGAAGAAAAGGAAGGTGTCTCCCATAAAACCCACTTCCCGAAAGAAATCTAGAGCCACCTTGACTAAGATGAAGACTGTGCTCACTGTATATGACTTCGACTTTATCATCGCCGCTATAGAAGATGCCTCGTAGGACATATTGCAGAAACATGAAGCCAAGCAAGAGGAGATGTATGATAGAATTGAGGTTGAACTCAGAGGGGAACAACAAGCCCTTTAATCCAGCCGCGTAGTATCCACTGCGCCCCCACAATTAGAAGCACCTGAGTTGGGAGATGAGCCTGCCCAAATCTGCAGACTAGCTGATGCAACCGAAGCTCACTTTCTTCGCACACAGGAAGAAATCGAACAGGCCACAGAGGCCCTAAAGCAAGTACAAAAATTAGTCATAGAGCAATGCCAATTTGCGCAACAAGAGAAGGCTGCCCTCCAAACTAAGTTTGAATAAGAGAAAGAGTAGATCCAACAAGAGAAAGAGTAGTTTCTCTCAGAGCAAGTGGCAGTAAAAGAAGCAGTCAGCAGAGAACTTCACTCTGTGAAAGGCTTAGAGAAAAATGAGGAAGACCCAGTGGAACATCAAGTAGAGTAGCTTGCAGAAGCTATCCAACAACTTAAACAAAGAATCACAGACCTCAATCTACAAACAATGCCAAGTACCCCACAGGACGTGCGAGATCCAAGCGAAGCCACTGCCCGAGTGCAGTCGATAGGATCAAAGCATTCACTCTGGAATGAAAACAACTAAGTTCTCACAACACACAGAATTATGAGTGACTCACTGAAGATACTGAGATGAAGGTACTAGAATCACAGCTCCAGGAGGCAAAGCAACAAGCAACAACAGTACAGGTGTAGTTGAAGCTCCTGTCAATAGTTGAAAGGATGAAGTGATCCCAAGAACAGTGCACTACTCAACAATAGGTCCACATCATTCAGAGAAAAGTCATGGAAGTGACTCAAAGGCTCCAACCAATCCAAGACGAATCTTGCCAACTCTTTGAGGATATTGAAGGCCGAGGCGCAAAGTTGGAACAAGTAGTCGTTGCAGTCAAACAATGTTTAGAGGGACCTGTCAACGAAGCAGTCATCCAAGAGTTCATTGAGCAGGAGGCCCTGGAGCAGCAATAGTTTGAAGCAACTCGAGCCAAGCTCGAGGATTTTGAAGCACAACTATCCAGACCAGAGTGACTCAGGATGAGTCATAGGTGATCGTTGGGGGCTTGTTGGCCCTTAACCAAGTTTTGAGGATCCTTGGTCATGTTTGAACTACTTTTGGGACTTCGACGAGCTGTCTAAGATGGAGTGCAAGTCGAAGCAGAGATCGCGGGATCTCGATCCATTTTTAGGGTTTTTTGGGTTTTGGGCTTATATAACGGGAATGGGGATGTTGGCCCATGGGTTTACCCATGTTTAGGCCCATTTTGTAATGTATAAATAGAAAGCTAGGCGATGTAGGAAGTATTTCTATCTATGTGATCGAAGGAGGGACAAGCATGTGATTCTAAGTGCTAAGTGTTAATTGCTAAGTGCAAGTGGTAATTGTAATTGCTTTGTGCATACTGTGTGAGACTTGCAGAGCTAAGTGCAAGTGATTGTAAGAGACTATGGAAGGCTTTGTGTTGTAACTCAAGGAAGGAGGATCTAGAGAATTGTGCATATCTCCTGTCCTCTGCGGAGTAATATCTTAAGGCTCTGTTCATGTAGCTGATTGACCGAAGATAATAAAAAAGAAGAAGAGTTGGTGGACGTAGCCCCAAGTAGGGGGTGAACCACATATATCCTGTGTTTCTATTCTTTGTGTGATGTATTAATGTGTTTACTTTCTTAAGTGATTTGATATAGATGAATGATAGATAGATCTGTTAATTCTTTGTGGATGAATGCTATATCTAACCTATGTGAATGTGCTTAGTTCTTGAATAGGCTAGATCTAGGTGAAAACTGCGGTGCTCTGTAATTAGGGTTTTATCTACAAAGTAGATACTGGCTAAATACTGATGAACTGTAAAAACTAAGTGATTTTTTAAGGTGTTGTAATCACAGATCTCTGTCCCAGCTAAGGTTTCAGATACTAGAGTCCTGCAACCACCCCTACCTCTACCTCGGGTGAGACTTCATTTGCTTCACAGGTGTTGCCAAAAGGGCCGGTATTTAGGGTTTTTTTGGTGTGTTGTTGTAGCGTTGAACCTTGGGTCTTCCCCTGTTCCATCACAAAGTACCTTGAGCAATCCATATTTCCTACCACAGCCTTCTCTCATTGGAAGAGCTCAAAGACTTCCCCGAGTCTTACAATCGAGGTGTCCCTTGGGTCTTCTCTAACACAACATAACAATTTCCAGGTGATCATGGATTACATGGTCTTCATGTCACAACAATGACCTTTTCCATGCTTTCCAGTTTAGTATCAATCATCTGTGCCTTAGGGAAAAATATTTCAAATCACTTGTATCACGTGCATATAATGACCGAGAGATATTATCTTCAATTTCAATAAAAAACATTTCAAATCTGTTACCCATAGATTTCCAATTTTACTTATCCATTTTCGAATTTGTTCCATATAGGAAATCAGATCCCACAAGTATGAGACTTACTTCTCATAATTGTTTGGCTCTTTGCAACAACATGCATCATCCTTCCTTATGGAATTACTATGTTTCCATATCCAAGACGATCTTCCTGCAAATATCAACCTTCACATAGGAAAACAGATTGTTAGTTTCTCATGCACATTACATTTTTATTGCATACTCACAGTGGCCACTCACAAACAGTTCTTAAAATTGTGCATACTAACAATTGCATCACTTTTATTCACTAATCATATGAAATGGAATGATAGCATCATTCCCTATACATGCATTATTTCATTATATCAAGATTTTCAGAATGCCATCAAGCATCTCATGCAATTTAGTAATGTGTCAATTATCTATGACCACATTCACATAATGTAGCTTTGGATTTCCTTCAGAATGCCACATATCTATGTTAAGAATTACACCATGATGAGTTGGAAATTTCATCCAACCTTTCACCCCATGGCTACTTACTGTCCTTCATTTCCACAACAAGAGTATGTCTCCAAGCTGATCATCACCTCAAATCAACATAACATAGCATGAAACTAAAATTTTAGATAAATGCATCCATGCATTATTTCCTTGCTAGTAACCAAGTTGCCAACACTAGTACATTGGGTCCATTTTCCGACAATATATCGCTGCATGTTCATAGCCACAACGTCTCAAGTATGATGAATGCTACAACCAATTTTTCATTGCATCACCTCCATCGAAATTATGATGATCACTCTTTCATGACAATATTGATGAAAACATCTGTTGTACCATTGATCGATGTTGGTCCCAAATCTAGGTTGTTCTTTTCGCTGCTCCGTTGTAAGATCGACTAACCTACGATGAATGTGCCCCATAATTTCATCTCAAATCCATCATGTTGTTGTTGATAGTACATCAGAATATTGATGAATTCCCTTCGTAAGAGAAAAAACTCATCGACGAATGTGCCCCATCAGTTTGTCACAACTCCATCATGTTTTCGTCTTTAGTCCGTCGGTAGAGCAACTAAGATACAAAAAACATTCGATGAATGTTCCGCAAAATATCAACAAGATACTATCGAGCTATCGACAGGGTACCAAGGAATGGGTTGTATTTCCTATGGTTATTGGGTGAGGAAGAAAATGTTACGCTAGTCAAACCATCAACGAATGGGTTCGTTGATGGTCTGACGAAGGGTTATTATTTATAATAAAAATATATATTGTTTCTTCTAATGTATTATTGCTTCCAATGTCTGATCTTTGTTCTTCTATTCTTCAAGGGTGTTCATCAACATTTGAAATTATTCTTCTCATATTCAAGCCCAATTATTTCATTCTAAATTTTACTTCTATAGCTAATTTCTTTGACGGTTCCCCAATTGGTTCAACAATAGTCTTGAGAGGCCCTGCCCTTTTTTTTGAGAAACTTAACTTGCCTATCATCTAAATTCTATTTAAGGGATATCTGACATGATGATGTCAAAAATTCTCAACAACCTAAGATAGTTTCAAATTTTTATTGATGGAAGATGAGATATAACTCATGAAATACAAGAAATGTCCCCTGCAGGAAGAACAAAAAATCCCTCTATCATCCAAAAAAAAAAAAAAAAAGTTGAATTAGAAGGCATAATACAACATCAAATAAGTTTGCAATGTAGTTATTAGAATATCTTAAAATACAACTCTGACATCTTCAAGGATGTATTCAATGAACTATATTATAGGATAACAAAGCATCCCCAACCTTCTTTATTAACAACCATGCTACCTTATTTTTCTTCAAGTAGATGTATATATATACTTAACACCAAGCTCAATTCTATTTCCTTTTAGATCCATAATATCAATTGTATTTAAGAATTCATCTTTTACTTAGCACGACCAAATTTGACAAGCTTACCATGTTGACTAGCATTTCATGGTGAATTTCAAGTCATGGTAATTACTTTTAATCAAGGGCTTCATCCATTTCTTTCCAACCAAATTTAGAGTGTGAATTTTATCCATCATTTTTTAATCCATTCGTACTTCCAAACATGATCATTTTGTGGCCCCAAAGGATAAGGATTTGGTTGATTCTAATTTATGTTGGCATGAACATTGTTAGTGGAAAGCATTATGTGGTTTTGACAGGTAATGTGAGGATATTTATGAAATTCAGTCCTCCATGTAAGCCCTACAAGATAAACCATTTAAAAGCATTAGGTATCACGATGGGAAGGAAACGTTATTTATTCAATATGAGTAAAATAATGGCAACACCTAGACATTTAAGGTGAAAGGTGAAAATTCATGAAACCAGACCATAATTTAACACACGTCAAACAAATTCAAAAAATGTTATTACCTATTCTGAATGTTTGACCTAATTGATTCTAAGAATTATTCTCAAGTCCAAATATTGCAGAGGAACCATGCAAGAAAGGATTTGTGGTTGTAATGAACCAAAACTTTAGAAAACAATTGGATGTTCGATCCTATTTATCCTAGAAACTCTTATAAAGTCCATATATTGAAAATCAACCATGCAAGAAAGGATATGTGGTTGAAAAGAAGAAAAGTTTATAAAAACAAATATTTCGAATATTTTTTGAATCTAATTTTAGAGGATCATCCTAGAGCACAACGAGGAACATAAATCATTGAAAGACACTTTATCCCAATGTTATCACAACCATAATCATTTTCCCCAAAATTTAGACTTGAACTTGAACATGCCATAAAACTGGTAAACAATTTGACTAAATAAAAAATACATAAAACATTCAAATTTTAATTTATATATATCAAGATTCAATGTTCCCGTAAATCTTGACAAAAAGTATGTTATGTTTTGATCTTAAAAATAAAATAAATATTACTAAAAATTATAAAAGTGATATGCAAATCATTACTTTGCACAAGGGTGGGTTTTAGGGAGTGCACACATGCACATCCTCAACCACACACTACCCACCAACTAAGTGTGTAAGGATATAAAAAAAATCACACATATGAACATCCCCACCTCTTAGGATGAGGTTATACAAAATCACACATGGACATCCTTAGTACCCCACACTCCCATGTTGTGGATATACAAAATCATACACATACACATCCCATTTCCTGCCACCATAACATTATATCCTCTATAGTAAATGTATCATTATAATTAACTCAAGAGTAAAGTTCTTTTTATCACGAGTCATTTTTTCTTTAAGAGTAGAAAATGTAGAAAATTTTTATAGAACTCTCAACTCTTAAAAAGTTCTCCCTTGCATTTAAATAAATTGAAGTAACTATGCTTAAAGCTCATTTTAAAAAGGTATATAAAATGTTTTTATATTTTTCATTTTCCATTTTTGCAAGAAGGTGAAAGGAAAATTGGTTCTCCTTTGGCAAGTTTTATCACATAATTCGATCATCATGAAGCTTTGATTGAACACCCTTGGTTACTAAATGCAACATGAATACAAGGAAATGGGGAGGGAAAATGGTGTAGAGGTAAACATGAGAAACTTAAAAATGCATCATGGTTAATAAATGGAGGGTTTATGGTAGCTTGGATGTAGGGAGGTAACACATTTGGACACATTTACAATAGAGGATAATCCTTCATTTTGATGGACATGGAGTACTCCCCTCTTCAAATTATTTTGACCACATTCTGATCACTTGTGCAAAATCCCTTTCTTTTGAAGGATTTCATTGTTTTTTCCTTAATTTATCTTTAAAAACAATTTGGTTTCTAAGAAAAAAGATTTGGTTTCTAAGAAAAAAGAGATTCATAAGAAGGTCACATTTTTTATCAATTTGATAAGGGAACAAAATCAACTTGGTAAAAAACAGTGATTAGAACTAAGAATCACATGGTCTCTGGAAAAGCTTTGTTGTAGTTCTAAGAATTGGAAAAATCAAGACCATGGAAAGAAGACAATATTGATTGATCCCTACAAACAAAACTAAAGTACTTTTCACGTGCACACTAGGGTTTAAGTAGATTCTACTAGCCAAGGTTAAGATAGATTCCTTCAAAATCAACTTGTAGAAAAAACTTTATATTCTCTATTACCTCTTTCTTGTTATATATATAGTTCACACCTCTTTTTATGCATGTGTGTTGTAATATGGTCCAACTTGAAGTATTTTAAAAAACAATTACTTTGACATTGAACTAGTGTTGGAGGGAATTTAGATAAGGGTTACTCATATCCCTCAACAAGGGATTGACACTTTATTGATAGATAAGAGGCAAGTATTAGTCTTGTTTCCTTATCTAATACTAATGAAAACATCGAAATATTCAAAGTAAGGATGGAGAAATACATATGAATAGATTTTAGGTCCTTTGGTTTGTTTTTTGAACAATTGGAAGAGATTTCAACATCAGATGTCCTTGGATATATGCACACATGCAAACAAAAACACCTTTACTATGTCTTTGGAGAATTCTATTTTACAAACTGAATTGAACTTTCATACAAATATTTAATGTAAACATGAATACAATTTAATGAATTGGAATACAAAAATAAACCATGAACATATATGAATTCATATAATGCTGATTTGGGGGAGGAAAAATAAGAGAGTCGATATGCATTTATTTGGCTCTATGATAGACCTAAAGTATACAAAAGGTGTCCAACACAAACTTGATGTAGTCTAATGCACTGAATAATAGAACTAACAATAATCATAATAAAGACAACAAGAGACATATAATTCAAATTCATCACAAACATATATACATGAGAAAAATTGTCCTCCATTGAATTAGCAGATCAAGCATGTAATGTACCCAACCACCCACAGGCTGACCACGCTACTCCAAATCACACTTCCAAAATTGATTTCAAATTATGATAATAATTTATTCAAAAAATAAACATGAAAGAATGAAATAACCACACATGAAATAATGAAGATTCATGCTCAACCATCCAAGAAGGAACAATGTGCCATGCACAAAAATAACCAACAAGAACACACAAGAAAATATATCTCAGAAACAAATATACACAACGAAATATAAATTATGCAGAAAACACAAAGAGCACTTATCTTTCAAGTAAACATTCACCAAATGGCTGAATACCAAGGATGTTCCTCCCAACCATTGACATTGTTGTTCATTCAGTATCAACACTAGTGTCACCCCCAAGCCAGGGATATGAATCCATAAGGACATGTATTAGGCCAAATCTTAAACACACAACAATTGGCTAACTATCTCTTAGGTTTTCCCAACCACACAACAATCCTAAATTCCATCTCTCTTTCCCCTTCAATCTGAACAACCCAAAGAAATGAACCCATTTCTCTTCCATGTCGTCCCTCAAGCTATTCCATTTCTCTCCAGGGCTCCAGTGCTACTAGTCAGGAAATATCCATGCTGGAAACTCCAAGGATTCTCAGCCATGACAGTTCTTTGAGAACTACCATCAATCTCATGCACACAACCATCCATTCCCACTTGGAATGATCAATAATTCCTCACAACCATCTCACAATGACTCTCCTCCTCCAGCCATTCATTTCCATGCTCTAACCTAGAGCACACGAATTAGTAAGAATGAGAAATATGAGTGATGTAATTCTTAACAATGAATGAATAACAAGGAACAACCCACAGACATGTTTTATATAATTATAAGAACCAAGAACCGCACGACCTTACCCAAGAAGCTCATGTAACCACTTTTCTCAATTAAAACCAAAATGGGTAAATAAAATATAATAAAAAGACTTATCCCCTTAAGCACCCTCTTTCATTGAATTACAACCCCCCTCTCTCTTGTCCTTGTCGTTCTTTCATACAATAATGCATTTTTATTAATGTATATATAAGTATTAGATTTCCTAGGCACTCCGACCCCTTTTCAACTTTACCGACTCATCAACCTAATGTCACATTTACATAATATATTTTAGTTCTTAGGGATTAAAACTGGGGTGTTGCATCCACCTCCCCTTATTTTGGTATTGTCTTCGGTGCACAGCACCATACCAATGTTCTTACTATTCTAGGTACTCTAGCCTTTAATCCACACATGAAATCCAACCAATTAGTTATATTCATAGGCACTTTGGCCTTTAATCCAAACAGGAAATCCAACCAATTGGTTATATTCATAGTCACTCTGGCCTAAAATAAAACATGCATACATAGGAATTTTGACCCAAAACATGTATCATGATCTTTGGAATTTGTGTTTCTAGCAACAGTTCCAACCAACAATATCTCCTTCCCTATCAGCTTGCACAACCCAAAGAAATGAACTCATTTCTCTGCCATGTAGTCCCTCAGATTGTTCCACTTCTCTCCAAGGCTCCAATGCACTCGGCTAAGAAGTTTCATAGTTGCGGCTCCAAGAACTCTAGTTACAACAAGTCCATTGGAATTTCTTCATTATATTCCTTCATCACTGAGCTCGATTTCCTTCTAGTTCCGTTTTTCCCGATCTTCCATCTTCCATAGCCAACATCTCATCTATATTAAAAACATAAAGTCATAATGAGATATCATTACAACAATTTTTAGTCATAAATGTCAAATCTATTTTATACAGGAAAACAAAATTTTTCAAGCATGAGCTTCTTGATCATAATTAGTTTGGCTCTTGCAGCTGTAGGAATCGATATTTATTATGTATTACAAAAATGCCATACCCAATACCATTATTCTTGCAATTTTCTCAACCTTCAATCAACCAAACCAATTGTTAGCATATCATAACAGTTTTTAATTTCTCAAATCTGTTTATATACAAGAAATGAAATTCCCTAGGCTTGAGGATTTTCTCAAAATGCTTGGCTCTTGTAGAAAAAAGAATTGGTCTTATGTATGGACTTACACCCATGCCACATCCAAGACCATTCTCCCTACAATTTCCTCAACCTTTCATTCAACCACACAAATTGTTAGCATAATATAAAATTTGTAACTATTAATTTCTCAAATCTATTTTATATAGGAATATAAATTTTCCAGGCATGAATTTTTTGCTCATAATGTTTGTCTCTGTAGATGTAGATATCAGTATTTCATATGGCTTACATCCCTGCCATATCCAAGACCATTCTACCTGCAATTTCCTCAATTTACACTCATCCAAACAAACTGTTAGTATATCCTAACAAATATACATTTTCATGGAAACAATTACAAGGTTTCACAAAGTGATCTCATAATCGATTACAACACCAATTCAATCACTTCCATTAATCCAACTAGTAAATAGAATGAACCCATCATCCTCTACACATGTACTATCAACCAATCTTTTCTTTCTTCTAACCATCGATATTTTTATTACTCATTTCCCTCAACAAAGATTTTCTGTAATTTATCATTATGTAGCTACTTTGACCTACATCTTTCACGTTGCAATATCTAACAACTCTTGAAGTGTTCTCAATTTCATGATTTGGCAATACTTGTGTCATTTAATATGTTAGCATAATAATTTATATGTCATATATTATCCATGCATTCACCAGAATGCATTCAATAATTCCTTTAATACCACTTGTAACATTTTGAATGACTCCAAAAAGTGATCTCTGAATTGTAACAACAACAATTCAATCACCTTCAACTAGTATCCATATTAAATATAGTATAGCAATCCATCATTATGTGTTTCATCACCACATGATTTTCATAATGCAACAAATAATTACTAATAAAATAATAATCAATGTGCCAATACCCATGGTCATATCTACACAAGGCATCCTTGCATTGACCATATGATACCACATAATTATTTCATGCATTCCACCACGATGAGCTGGAAGGTTTGACCAATGCCTCAATACATCATCTGATATCTTCCCAATACTTCTTGATCATTTGGATACCTTCCTCTTCAACCCATACACAACACAAGGAAATATAATTCCTAAGTTCTCTTTAGTGTCAAAAAAGAGCTTGCAGTCCAAACACCAACTATACAGGGGAAGCCGTTGAACACTCACATAATGTTATAGCCCTTCTGTATCCAACCATATCATGGTCTCACACATGAATAGCCCTATGGATATTCATTGTTATAGAAGGAGTATGTCTCATGAATTGACCTGATTATGATCCCATGACCAATCATACCACACTATGCAACTAAATTTTATCTAAATGTATTCTAGAATCAACACCATTTACATACTTGAGGCCTTCGTCCATTACATATCAATTTAAATCTTGAAAATTAACTAAGGGAATACTTACCTCAATTACCTTCAACATTGGAAGAAATCAAATGCATACATGCCTTGCTTTTATCGACCTACTTGAGGCTACTTGATCAGTTGGTATTTGTAGAATCTCACAAGCTTCCTCCTCCATCCTTTTGATCACCATTCCTACCTCTCTCATGGGTGTTCAAATAGACATAAGTCATAAGTAACAATAACAACAACATCCACATCTTTAACCATGCTATATCATTTTTTCGGGAATACATAATCCATCATTAGTCACACTCAATTAACATAACATCATTATTTCATAATAATAGACGATTCTAAGTCCAAAAGCATGTCATTTTCATATTTAAGCATGTACATATGCACAAATTCACATCCATATGCACCAAGCATTCACTGTCCATATGCCTACTAATTCATATGCATTTTAACTTCATTTTAACTTCATTGTATGCACCATGCACTCTAGTGCATTTCTGTTTCAATTTACTTATTTATTTATTTATGTTGTAGCTGGTTATCCTTGAATTTCTTCAGATCCTTGCTTCCTTATGTGCTCCCATTCTGCTCATATTCCCTACTGTTACCTGGTATGAACACTTTCCAGCCAAGTTCCACTTGGCCATTCTACAATACAACCAATGTGTTCTATTTGCAACAACTTCTCTTAGGAAGTCATACTCAAAATTTACCTTTATGGAACATTCCAACACATTGGAATGAGGCATCTCAAAATATTCCATAACTCTACTACCACATCATCCTTGAATTAACTTACCCATAATCATTCCACATCCTTGTTATTACTTCTAGCCGTCCATTGGATTTTCCAATTTTGGGAAATAGTTCTCTTCACTTCATTTAACAATTCCCTATGAAGCCATATTTTTCCCACTCCATACCATTCCCAATGGAAGTCTATTTTAATTCGATGGCACTTTTCAAGTGAAAGAACCTTAATTAATCTATCTTTGATTTTTTCACTATATCTTGCATCCACTGCGAACTATGATATCATAAGTGGATTTCTTGCTCTAAGTAATTTTAGAGAAGCTATCTAATCCATAGCTAGATAATCATTCCCAGGCACTCCTATGCATGACACATAGATATGATCTACACATCACCTCTTAATCTCCTTTCTCTCTTTCACATCAATCTTACAACTATCTACACATTTCTACCTTCAAGGTTATGGATTCATACTTTTCCTTTCTATGCCCATTAATGACATTATTCACCTGTTGGTTTTATGTCGTATGTGAGGATTCTTACTTTTGTTCCTTTCAATACATTTAGATTCTAAAGCAGTGGACTAATAATTCTTTTGTTCCACTCTTCTTGAGTTCTTTATCCCTTTTTCAATACTTAACCTGTAACTCTTTATTGCCTCAACCCACTTCTACAAGCTCTGTCAAGCTTCCATGACTCTAATATCCAATTCTAGGCTTGAATTTATCTGATTATACCTCTAATTCTTCTAAATGTGCAAGCAACCATTTTTGTCAGAATTATGCATATCAACATTTTTGTCAATTAATGATATAGGTCCTTTTTCTACTCAATTCATGAAGAATTGTGTCATAATTCTCCAAATTATATTAATTCCATGTTATTCTCCACTAAATCATATTTCGAACGACTATACTCATTCCCCAATATGATTTTCGATTTGAAAGTTATGGCTTCTTGAAAAAAAAATTTTCATCCTTTCTGTGCATTTTCTCCACTGGTGTAATTTTATTGAAGTGCCAACTTATGTCAACTGCAGACACAAATATGTCAGGAACTAGAGAAACTTTTATATGATACATATATAATAATAATGATAATTAACTCATAAAAACTCTCATATTTTAATGCTGATGTTCAAGTAAAAAACTACAACAATCTGGAATCTGTAACTTTGTCCCTTTTTCACCCCTTTTTCCAAAGAATTTTTAGCAGAACCCACTATCTCTCAATTTGTGCACTTCTGGAAAAATTTCACTCAATCAAAATTGTTTTTATTGATGATTATATAAAAAGTTCAGTAGATACAATTTTCCAGTTTTGTGATCTAGGGTCACTTTTGCTCTTCCGAAAATCTCAAAAATCCCCAAAAAGTGGCTTGGAATAGTGGATTTTGTCCTCTCTCAATATCCCCATTCCAATCCCCTTGAGATTTATTTAGTTCCTTGGTGGGTTATTTATATGTCTTCTTTTTGGACTCTCTTGAAGATTTTCATCTTAATTTGGACATCTACCAATGATCTGGACCTAGATCTTTAAAAAACACTATTTTGGATTTTCTAACAATTCCAAGAAGAAATGGACAATGGCCCTCTTTGACACTTTTGTAAATATTCTCTCTTCAGAAAAAACCCATAGGTTTCATCCCAATCCAACTTAATATTCTGTAGTTATGGAAAAATAATAAAATGGCTCCAAACTTAGTATTTTTTTTAGAAGTTGTGGAACCATTTTGCCTAAGTATAATCTACACCACCGATTCTCAAATCAAATGTATTCTAGACAATTGATCTAATCTCTATAGACGATCGACGATCAAGGATCAGTGATTTCCTTTGCGAACCAAACCTTCCTACTGATCTCCCTGACGCCCGATCCTCGACCTTAGGTCATTGATCACTTTTCTTCGTAAACCAAAATTCACATATGAATCTTGACGATGCCCAATCATTGGGCATCGAGAATCAGTCATATTCCCTGAAAAACCAAGATTGTTCACAAATATCGCCAAACCCCAATCATCAATGATTGACCATCCCTTCGTTGACATGGAAACTATGACGATGTGCCATGACATGTGGAAAATGACCTGACATGACACGTGGTTGCTGACATTGCATGACACGTCATCTTGAGGCATCAACTGGGATGACATGCCATGACATGTGGATGATGACGTGGAATGAAACATCATCTCCCTCTTTTCTCCATCGACCATCAAAAATTTATCATGGAATAACCTGAACATCAAATTGATTCTACCAATGCCCAATCATCGACCATCGACGATAGGAGATATCTCCTAGCGAGATTCAACACTTCACCAAACTCGTCGATCCCAGATCCATTGGAAATTGATGATCTTAAAGGTCATTTGTTCGAACATCAACACTTCTCCAAACTCATCGATCCCTGATCCATCGACCATCGATGATCTTAGAGGTCATTTGGCCTAACTTCAATACTACACCAAACTTGTCGATCCTTGATCATCAACCATCGATGATTGGAGGTTTCTGTTGACGATTTAAAAAATCTCCAAATTTTGTCGATCCCCAGCCATAGGTCGTTGATGATCGAAGATTTTTGTTATGGAATTTCAACACTTAGAAATTTCCATCTAAAACCCAAGTGAATCGGGTCGTCGAGATCCTACTCAAACTGATCTCGATCATTGATTTCCTCCAACTTCCAAATGGATGAAAACGACCATGAACCGTCGATCTTCCTCATTTTCAAACCATCGAAATGAATCTCAGTCGTTGATATGGTAACTTTGTCAAACTTTGAAAACATTAGGATTTTTAAATTTTTCAAGAACTAATCTTGTCTGTTGATCTCAAGATCGAACATGATCTCGACCGTTGATTCTATGAAATCTTCCCCTGGAATACAAAGGCCATTAAAATACTATTTTGTTTCAACCTTCCAAGTCCTATTCGGCTCTGCAACTCTACAGATTGAATCCATTAAACTTCTCAGGCAATATTGAATCATTTAAACTCAAATATGCTCATGAATTTGGGGGTTTTCTCTCTAATTTCTTCATTTTTTCCCCCAAATTCTCACAGTTTGAAATTTGTAATAACAAATGAATCTAATTCACACTCGTTTTGTCCCATTCTATTTTGGTTTTGGAACAAAAATATCTGATACCAATATGTAACGTACCTAACCACCCACAGGATGACCACGCTACTCCAAACCGCACTTCCAAAACTGATGTCAATTTATGATAATAATTGATTCAAAAAATAAGCATGAAAGAATGCAATAACCATACATGCAATAATCAATATTCATGATCAACCATCCAAGAAAGAGAAACGTGCCATGCAAAACAATAACCAACAAGCATGCACACAAAAATATATCTCAGAGATAAATATACACAACAAAATATAAATTATGCAGAAAACACAAAGAGCACTCATCTTTCAAGTAAACATTCATCATCTGGATGTATACCAAGGAAATTCCTCCCGAGCATAGACACTATTGTTCATTTACTCTCAACAACAGTGTCACGCCCAAGCCAAGGCTATGAATCCACAAGGATGGATCCTAGGCCAAATCTAAAATACACAACAATTGGTTAACTAGCTCTTAGGTTTTCCCAACCATATAACAATCCTAATTTCCATCTCTCTTTCCCATTCATCCTGCACAACCCAAATAAATGAACCCCTTTCTCTGTCATGCAATCCCTCATGTTGTTCCATTTCTCTCCAGGGCTCCAGTGTTACTGGTCAAGAAATATCCATGCTGGAAACTCTAAGGATTCTCAGTTGTGATAGTTCTTTCAGAACTACTATCAATATCATGCACACGGGCATCTATTACCACCTAAAATGATCAATAATTCCTCACAAACATCTCACAATGACTCTCCTCCTCCATCCATTTGTTTCCATTCTCCAACCTAGAGCACACAAATGAGCAAGAATGAGGAAGATGAGTGATGCAATTCTTAACAATGAATGAAGAACAAGGAACAACCCCCAAACAAACCACGAGAAGGGTTTATATAATTACAAGAACCAATAACCACATGGACTTCCCCAAGAAGCTCATGTAACCACTTTTATCAATTAAAACCAAAATGGGTAAATAAAATATAATAAAAAGACTTAGCCCCTTAATCCCCATCTCTCATGGAATCATATCCCCCCTATCTCTTGTCCTTGATGGTCTTGCAACCAACAATGTATTTTTATTAATGTATATAGAAGTATTACATTTCCTAGGCACTTCGGCCCCTTTTTAACTTTACCAACTCACTAGCCTAATGTCACATTTACATAATACATTCTAGTTCATAGGGATTAAAACCAGGGTGTTACAAAACATTACATAACAAATATTGCATATAACTCATAACAAAGCATAAGTCTTTCATCAACTCCAACAACAACTAACTCAAATAACTAACAACCTCTCATCAAACACATTACAATCCTCATATATATATATATATATATATATATATATGGAACTGAGGTGGTTACAAAAGATTCTAGAATGTACTAGGGAATCTTCTCGTTTTAATCCACTCATACAAAAGGTTCTATGCATTTAGAAGAAAGTGTAGAGGGTTGGAGAGATTGGGTTCAAAGGATGTATAAGTCGTCTCCTTGGAGTCTTCATACTCAATATTTTCTGCGTACTCAGATTCCTATTTAATATATATATATATGGAATTGAGGTGGTTACAGAGGATTCTAGAATGTACAAGTGAATCTTCCAGTTTTAACCCACTCATACAAAAAGGGTCTATGCATTTAGAAGCAAGTGTATAAGGTTGGAGATATTGGGTGCAAAGGATGTATAAGTCGTCTCCTTGGACTCTTCATACTCAAGATTTTTTGTGTACTCAACTTCCACAATTACTGGTCATCTACAGTTTCATCTTCTACTAAACTCATATCTATGCCTATATTTAGACAAAACTCGACTTCTTCACTAAAACCTGTAGTTATATCGATTTTCGTTGAAGGTGACTTCTTCACCTAAGCCTAGGTCTATCCCTCCCTAATATCCTTCAACCTCAATCTCTCACCAAGGTTTTAGACTATTGGCCAAGGGGAGCCATGAAGAAAAGCTCTAAACAACCCTAGGCAACTTATACCTACAACTTGTAGAGAAATTATGAGCTTCTCGAGGTCAAAAGATTCACACTCAAAACCTTTATTATAGCCTCTTCCAAAGGTATGCCAAGTTAATATTTTCCAACCTCAACTCCTCAAATTATACTAGGAAAAGGTGGTTAAGTTTGGTTGGGGACTTGATCCAAGAAATACAAGTCTCTAAATCCCATGTATCCTACTTGTGTCTTGTATTTTATGTACATTTTATATATTTTATGGTACACTTTTGTAGTTGATTGCTTGTTGCAATCTTCCATGATGCGGGTACCCATGTGTTTCTTCAAGGAAAAATGAGAGAGTTCACGGGTTGCCTCAAAAGTAAAGGATAGGCACATGGAAAACATGTATAAACAATATCTAGGAGATCTCAAATTTATGTTTATTGATGCAAGGAAAGTGTGTATCTGGCTTAAGATCAATTTTGGATACTAATGACCAAATTGGTAGTATAACATAAGGCCCCTAATATGTGAGGTCACAAGGGAAGTTGATGGTCAAAATGAATTATCAATTAGAGAGAATATTTTTTAGAGAAAAAAAGAGAAGTCCAATAGTCCCAGGATCATAAAATCAATTGCAAACATAAGACAAGGTATTAGAGAGACAAGTTTTTAGAGAACAAAGGATAGGTCCAATAGTCTCAAGATCATAAAATCACCTACAAACATAGGACAAGGTATAAAAAAAATCTCTTCCCTAAGATAATGATAATTTCATCTATTGCATACATAATAGCATTATTTGAATGCACAACGAAAGAAAAATATAGGCTAAAAAATAAGTTTATTATTTCCAAATGTCACACATGTTGAAATAGAAAAAACATTCCACACGAGATACATATTAATATTAGATAACCAGATTTGTCCTTACTTCTTTTTCTTTTTTGGCATTATCCTACTTTATACTCAAAACCATGTCCATAGTTGTCTTTTGGTTCTCTCTTGTTTGTGAATGTTGCTCTATTCCTTCAAAAATATAGAATTCAATTTGACATATTCGACACCACCCAATACCTCATGGTTTCCTCTTCCTTCCAAGATCCATAGGCTCAATATCATTTGGCATTTGACCCTGCTTATCACCAAAATTAAACCAAGATAGTAATGAAAACATGAACACGTAGACACAAATTCCAACAAATAAATAATAGAGTATTCTCCAAAAAATAACACATAAATTAGTCATAAAAATATTAAATGATTACCATTTGGTGAAATCCACCTTCACTGAGAAATCCTTACATAGGAACACTAGCACCAAAGTTGGCACCTGACTCACCAATCATCATGTTATCGGCTAATGGCCCAGGTTCACCTGGGGTTGGACTAGAGGAATGAAAATACAACATCTTGTTTCCAACACCCATTGGATGTTGTTTGGGCTCGAAGGTATTATGCATTGTGCTAGAATGAAAGTCAAAAGATTTATTTATTTTTCATCAAAGCTAAGTGGATTTCAACTAAAATCATATATAGGGTGTGAAAGGAAAGAAGGTACTCCAATTCCAGATCCAAAACCTATTGTTGGACCACCCATTGGACCAATATTTTCTCTACCTGATGACAGGACCATGTAATCTTTCCCTGGACTTCTTAGTGGAACCATATGATCCACTCGACTATGGCCAAATTCAAACCTAGATCCCATGCAATAAAGCCTTATTCCATCTACCTCAGGTATCTTCATGGATTTCAGAAATCCTTGATCCATCTTCAATTCTCGATGAAAACATTGATGGCCCTCCACTTCCTAATGGAAATGAGCCAAGTGACTGGTACAAAGGAAATAACTTCAAAGGAACACTCGCAGGAATTCCGTCTAAACTAAAAGGATATTTAGAGTTGGCATCAGGAAAAAAACCATGGGGACCCATTTAAAGAGGCCTTGATGTAGGAGTAATTTGATCCAAATTTGATGTGGGTGTTGGATGACTCTTTTGATGGCATGCTGAAAGAAACTAATCATCAACAATTGATGGTAAATAACCATCAAACTGTCTATGCTTATATTTTCTTGAATTCTCTTGAAATTTCTTCCTTTCTGCAACTTGTCTACTAGATTCTTGATGCATATATTGAAAGCCACCTTCTTCAACTATTATTGGAGGAAATGAAGGAGCCTACATTCCTATGAAGGAGCCTGCATTCCTATGAGGAAATGAAGAAGCTTGCATTTATAAGTACGATGTGATTTGTTTCTATGGAAACTTTCAATTTATTAACACAACATTTAATTTTATCTTATTTGTCTATGATAGAATTAGTCTCGTTGAATTATATGGAAGTGCTTAAGGAATCTCAAATCTAATCTTCTTTCACAACTAATTATTATAACAATAAGTGTTAGTGGAGAATGGTTAGAACTAAAATTTCTTATTTTATTAGAGGAGTGGGTCACCAAGTGTATAAGGTTCCAAACTTCCTCAAGCCACTTCGACCCTCATTCCATTTTTGGAAATTCGGTCATGCAAAAGTTGGGGGAAACTCAACATTCAAGCAAGGATTAAAGGATATTGTTAGACATTTTAGAAGGGTTGGAAAAGTTGTAGCTGAAGGATGGGGTTTCTCTAAATCCCTTGGTGCCACATTCTTTTTTTGTATCAATATCTAGTACAAATATAAAATATAATCTTCATGATAGTTTTATGTGAGACACAACAATCAAAGGGGTGCTATGTTCTTAATAGTGGATCGACTTCTTGTAAACATGGAAGTTGTACAAATTTTAATATCTTTTACTTATGATCACTCATATTACATGTTAAGCCCTAATGTTGGTTCATTACCCCTTAATTGGGGCATATTAGATTAGTAATGTTATTTTATTTATGTCGGCTTTAGGCCATTAGTTGTAATTATACCTCCTAGTCTCCTATATATACCAAGGAGACATTTTCATTTTGAATCATCTTTTACTTGAACATTTAAGTGGGGTAAAAAGAGGTTGCCCCCTCGAAGAGGCTTATTATCTCAAATTATCTCTTTTTCAAGGCGTTGAGTACTTTTCCTAAGGTTTTTCTATGCTATATTGATGTTTGGTTCTTAACATATGGTATCAGAGCTCAAGGTCTTGGGGTTTCGCTGCTACATCTGAGACACCGTGTAATTTTCACTATAATTTTTTTTCTACAACGTTTTATAAGGAACGACTTGGAGGATATTTAGTAGATGGATCAAGGTACGTTGGGTTCAAAATTCAGCTCCTGAAACCTTATACTTTCGGAGATATAGCCTGTACAAGATAGGGTTCTGGAATCATCCTGAAATGAGCCATTGCGGAATTTTCGCTATAAATTTTTTTATGTAAAGTTTCAGACCCTGAAATACGGAGGAAATTTACAGAAATTAGTAAGGTATCTATGGTAAAAATTTCAGCTTTTGGGTCATCTTAAATTTGTAGATACACCTTGTGTAAGATAGGGTATCTGACTAGTCTCAAGAAGGTGTTCCAGGTAAAACAATCATAACTTCTTGCTAGAGTATCCAAATTGAGTGGGAATGGTTTCATTGGATCGTGAATAGTCTGTAGTAGTTTGGGTGCGAGTTTCAGAATTTGATATCAATTATTTTGTGCGGGGCATGCTATACAAGTGAGATCTCCTGGAAAGGCCAAAAATCGGCAAGTTGTGAGGAAGTTACCGTAAATTCCACTTGGCACATCCAATTTTGATCAGACCTATGGCATTGCAAAGAAGAAATATTAGAGAACTACCTAAAATAAATTTTCATACCCAGAAGGGCCGAAACTTGGGAGATAGAACAGAATAAATATTGTCTAGCAGAACCGCCTCAAAATCAAGATTCAAAAGTGATACCTGGCCAACATGCCACCAAAAAAGGGACCTTCTACACCAAATAAGCCTCCAGAAAATCCTAATTGGACTCTTGATGAAGGTGAAGAAATGCATAGGGACATAAATGAACTACAAAAGAAGATGGATTCAATGGAAGCTAAGTTGATGGATTCAATAGAAGCTAAGTTGGATACTAA